>APFE031001634.1:3311-14943 GCA_000404065.3 Pinus taeda | reverse complement strand
TCATTATAACCTTCAAAGCTATAAAGCCTTCGATTTTCTGTTCTTGAGATGTTAGAGAGGGACCGTATGCTTTAGCATAGTGGTCACCCTTTTGCCAAGTATCTTGGCAAGAAAAGGGTCAGTTTGAATATTGAGGAGAACCATGAGCACTCTAGAGGCTTGAAAAATAGTGAGCCAAGTGTAGGTCATGTTGATGGTATCCTCCATATCATTACAATGTTCAACTTTGCAGTCTGGGGTGTGGGGAGTGATGAGAAAAAATAAGAAACTACGAGATTATTTGTACATCTTATCCTCCCAAGCGTATGTGATGTATTCATCCTTAATTTATGCGTGGCTAAAATCTCTCGATTCTTGGAGGTTGATGTAGTATTCCAGGGTGGAATCAACAAAGACAACAACATAATGAGGATTATTGAGGTATTTGAGAATGTACCATTGCTTCTTGCGAGAACTATCATTGGGAAAGATGCAGTTTTGTAGCTTGTCCATGAGGCCATGCCTTCACCAGAGTCAAACCTAGATTACTTTCTTTTTCTTGCAAAAAAACTTATGCAACATGTTCTTTCCATTATTGAAGGGCACATAAACACTAATGTCATTTAAAATCTAGAATTCCTCCACCACATCTCTGTTTTGAGTCATGTCATCATTATGATACTTCATCTTTGAGCTTCCTACAACCCTTTTAATGGCTACCACAACCATAGGGTTTGATCCTTTCCTTCTTACTAATTATTTCTTCAGGGATTTACTAGTCACAATCCCTTTGGACCTTGCTAGTGATTTCAGCAAATCCATATGGTGAATGATTTGAAGAAATAAAAGGCTTAACCCTCACCAAGGAGAAAATTTAATCTTTCATCTAAATAATAACTTGAATCTCAAAAAAATGCCCTAGACATACATTTGTTAAATCAACTTGGCTCTCATACCACTTATCTAGATCGTATGGGCTATGATATAGGAACATTAAATATTGAGAGAGAGTAGGAGAGAAAGAATATAAACATGACATGCAACTATTCTTGGAAAAACATTGAACATAAAATACACACGCTCAATACCTAACAATATATGAAAAACATATAATTCTTTATTATATGGAAAAATCATTTTCCCTACAATTTGAAGGTACCATTTGTCATTTTACCAAGTGAGGCATGTTATTTACAGTATTCTCGGTGGCTTCTTGAGTTACAATAGACTAGGTGGATACCATGGGTGTATTCCACTTCCAATTCAAGTCATAAGGATGATATGACCATATACAGATTTGTGGTTTTTCGAAGTCAGTAATTGAAGCCTAATTTTAGTTAAATTGGGAACATCCAATGGAACTCATACCTAGGGAAATAGAAGAGGAGTCCTTCATCACGTAAGCTCTAGACTAGATGAATTTCCTTTTTCAAAATATTTAATGATCAAAGGACCAATAAGTTTTTTGTAATCATGGACTTGAATCGTTGACCAATATGTTTGAAATTATATTAGACATGAATCCAAAAAATGATCCATTTAATTTAGAAGTGTTTTAGCTAAATAATCCATACGTTTAACAAAATTTGGCTAAATATTGGAAAGAAGTTCCAATGGGAAAATGTACCACAACATATCACTTCTAGAAAAATTTAAATTACGTCATATTATCTATGACAACGCAATAAAGATGAATTCAAAGATATTTTTAAATCATAGAAGGATTTGATTGAGAAAAATGGAGCAGATTTAGTATAATATCATCCTCAAAGGTAGAACAAGGAAACTTATCAGCCACAAAGCCCAACATCAAATATAGTTGAGGGACTGTAACAGATAAGAGGAACTCTTATGGTAGCAATAATTAAAAGTTTGATGAGTAAATGAAGGATATAAGAACAAACAATTCTTTGATTTATCCATGGTTTAACATCAACATATTAACTTATTTTCAACCCTAAAAGATAGTTAAGGTTTGAAGTTATAGTGAGATGTTAACATTGAAATGGAATTGAGAAATTACTACTAATATTAGCTCACTGAACCTAAGAAGTATTTAGAGGACTTATTGAAAGAATTACATAGAACATTCCCACTTTGATTCCCTTTAGTCTAAATACATGGTTGCTCTAAAAAATCCTTCAGCTAGGTTCTGCCCTTGGGAAGGAGGGTAGTCTCTCCAAAAATCGATGACCAATTTGTGATATTCGAGGTCTTGTAACCAGGTCGAGTTGAATTTGAAGGGTACTCTAGGTTTTAGGGATGTACCATCTAGTTCTAGATAGATGTGGGAGTGATCTAAGATACCCCAAGATCCAATTCATTGACAGAAATTAGAGAGGATACCAAGCAAGTCCTCCTTGATGAGAAAGAAATCCAATCTCCTACCCAAAGTAGCATCACCAATTCTACTATTATGCCATGTCAGTTTATTTTTGTTCATGGGGATGTCAATCATATGATGTTGTTACAAGAGATGTTCCATATAATCTAATAGGGGGTCCAGCTGTGTATGATGTCCCTAGGATTTCTCATGACAAATAGTGAAATTGAGTTGTCCACCCAAAATTATGTGATTATAATTCATCAACAATAGTTGCAAGAGGTGATTCCAGAGCTCCACCCTACTATGATATGGTGGATAGACATCGATGATACGAAAGTTTCTTCCCATCTCCAAGGAAAAAATATCCATTCCTAGGAATCTAGGTCCCCCCCATACAGAAATGGGGTTGATGGATTGAATATTAATGCCGAGTTCAATACATTGAGATCACCCATTTACATCTAGGGCATTAAAGCACCAACCATGCATCATAGAGTGACAAATCTAGGAAACCTACTCTGCCTTCCCAAGGGTTTCTTGTAAGAAATTATGTCAGATGGCTTTGTATCTAGGAGTCTCTTGAGGCTAGTTTTTTAGTACGGCTAGCCAACCCTCTACATTTGGAGGGAAACCACTTCATGGATCATCTTGATTAAGGGTGTTATTTTTCCTAAGAACCTATGAATTGTGGTCTGTCTTCCTAAGGCCAGATCTACCCCAGCAAGAAGGATAGCTCTCGAAATCCTAGAAGGGTGCCCTCAAGTGGGTTTGGTATCAATAGGGAGGGAAGATAAACCTAATCTAGATGGTCCAAGGGGGATGTATACCTCGAGGTCAGAGGTTATATGGATGTGAAAGTTGAGAAGTGGTGGAGGGCTCAGGTGAAGTGATAGAGTCAGCTCTAGTAACAAACGGTGGGGTAGTGGAGAAGATAGTAGAAGGATGATCGAGCGGGCATGTTAGAAGGAATGTGGAAAAGATAGGAATGGATGCATATGCAACATGTAATTGTTGTGCAATGCATATAAAAGAAACAGAAGAATAGAGAGAAAGAAGAGTACACGTGGAGAGAGAAGCTACCAAAATAGTCTGAGATCTCGTTATGGGCGAGGATGTAGGCTGCAGAGAGGCAAAACAAGTTGGTAGAGAAGTATCCCCATCCATAGCGATCAAATTGGTAACGTGAGGAGGTTGTCCTTATGCCAGAGGAGCTTCATATTGTGGATTCTTAGTGCCTTTTGCTAATGAAGAAGTCGCCCATGACACCGATGGGCACTCCTTATATAGGTGCCCTACCTTGTGACACCTTCTACACCTAAATGGGACTCCCTCATAGTGTAGGGTTTGTTTGCGAGTTAAATTCTTCTAGTGCAGAGTAATTGTTTCCTCTAATCCTTCTTTAGTGTCCAGGTGAACGAGTACGTCGGCCATAGATTTTTTGTTATAAGTTGTATATGACTTATCATGATCCAAATAGGTACCCAGTGCATTTCTGCTATGAACAAAGATGTCCTTCAACCAAAAGTGTATAGGTATCCCTAGAATACGAACCTAAATCAGACCAACACCCAACTTTTCTCATTCTCGATTAAAGAGGGGTCTCCATTGTTTAGAAGCATAGGGTCCATTTTGATATGCCAGTAGTGGGAGAGTATCCAATCTCTATATTCTTCTCGGTGGAAACTGAGGGCAAACCGTCGTGGACTTAGAATGGTGATCGACGTAATTTCCTTAAGTAAAGTGACCCAAATATTGAAGGTCTAGAAGCAAAGCCACTCAGCTGAATATGTTCTTCCCCTCACACGCCCCACTAGAACCCTATTTGCAGTATCCACCACTTTTCCCATGGTGATACCTTCCCCAAGTCTAAGATTGATGCCCTTTCTGAAGGCCTTGACACACTTACTCTTCCTGGCCTTACTAGTCTATGTAGTTGTCGAATGGTCTAGGAAGGGGTTGTGATTGCCCTGCGAGTCCATATGTGGAGAAGGGGAGGAGTTCCGAGGGTTAACTACTAGAATATTGAAGCTGGCAGAGGGAATAGGAAAATTCCCCTAAAAAGAGGTAGGGTTAGGGTTGTTGTCCAGTGTGGAGTGAGGGAATGCCAAACAATACAAGGTGAAGGGATGCCTCAGGCAAAATGGAATAAAAGTTAGGGGAGGGTGCAATGCAAGCAGCAAGAAGGTTGAGCATAGTAGGAGAGAGTGGAGGGAAGTCAAGCCTACGAGATGCAATGGGGGGAGTAGAAGCTGATAGGTAGGGAACATATGGTTTAGAAAGCTCAATGACAGACAGTAGGCCTATCCACATGTGAAACAATGTGAAATGACGACTAGAACTTGACATAGTATGAGGGAGTGCCCAAATCGGCTCATAGGGATTTGGGTTGGTGGAATAATCGAGAATGTCTAACTCCATTCCAATTGTTGTAGACAAAATCAGGGATGCAAGTAACGGTTGTAGAATGGGTAGGGAACTAGTCCAGAAGACGTGACGGTGAGCTCCTCACTGTAGGAAAATGGGAAAAGCAATGATGACGACAATAAAACTTCGGACCGCCTGCTACCCTAGACCCTTTGGTGCTTCAATGTAGAGCACCATCTTCCTTTCCTATCATAGTGGGGAATTTTTCATCACCATCTTGTATTTTCATCAAAATGGTTTTTTGTTGTAAAAGGTTGATGATATAATCATGGGACAAAAAAATACTCCCTAAAATGACTCAGTTTTTATGCAGAAACTCAGAATGGAAATGAACTATAGATATGTTTGGCCTCCTAAAGTGCTGGAAGAAAAATATTTGTAGAGAAATGTGTGTCAATATAAAAATATACCATTGGATTTTCCTGTTTAGCATTCTTATACCTATATTCTTAAGTGTTCTTACTGGGAATTGTGAAAAAAATATCACAATAGATGTTGTGAAGGGAACTATTGACTGTATTTGTTTTCTTTACTTTATTTGAAAATGTTATTACAACTACTTAGACAATCTCTGTGTATTTAATAGGATGCATACATAGCGATATTCATTGTAATGGATGTTTCTTTCATAACTATATAATTTTTTCTAAATTTATTGCAATGATCAAAATATGTTCTTATCCTACTTTATAATCCATTTGAAATAAACGAAAATTTTCTCGATTGGGTTTAACATATTCCTGAAAGAAAGACAATGCCCAAAGTGAATGACATTCAAAATGATGTGACATTATCTGCTTCAATAAATATTGTTACACCCACAATTCTGAAAATGGTCTTTACATATAGATTATTTTTTAACCAAGTTTTAGAGAATGATAGAATAATTATTTTCATACTCTATTTCAAAAGAGTTAATGTGAATCTCAAACCAAAGCATACAAATAAATGTTGTCTGTGGAGCCTAATTATCTTCTTTATTCAGAGGTATCCCCACATTGGACCCCAGTTCATAATGCCGCTCGTAGAATGTATGTCGCTAGGGGCATCCGCCGGGGGGTTGCGACGATGATTATTGGGATCCCCCCTGGTGGGGGATTGGGGGTAGTGACCCCCAAGCTAAAAATAGATGTGAAATTTCCTTGTAAAATGTTGTAATTTTGTATAATCTGGGTCATTCATTAGGCAAAGATATGACGGTAGAAGTTATGTTTAATTTAGTGTTTTTTTCCTAGAAGGAAACTCCTCGCTATATATGAGGGAATTGTATTGCATCTATGTAGCTCTATATTCTGAGTGAGAAAGAGAGAGGAGATTGTGTGAGAGAGAAAAGGGAATTACAATGGATTTGTTGTCGCTTGTATCTCTTCACTTTGCTAGATAATATAAAAGGAAGGATTGGCTGTTTCTCCATGGACATAACCCAAATTGGGTGAACCACGTATATATGTGTGTCTCTTGTTTTGTGTGTTTTCTGTGTTTGTATTTATGCAATATATTTTATGTATTCCATTGCTCTCTAATATATAATTTCTAACAATAGAAAAAAAAAAAAACATTACATCTACAATACTATTATTTCCATAAACGAGAAACAATAAACAGGACACTGGATGTGATGGTTGCATTTCAAATATCTCTCAACACCGTGATGGAATGAATTCTTGAAGAAGTAAATACAAAAAGGTCACATGTATTCTTTCATATCTATGCTTACAAACTTTGATCTATCTATCAGGATTTCACTCAAGATTTTCACAATGCCTTAATAAACACTAAATGTACATAAAAACAAGAATTAGTGTGAAGGAATGTTTAGTATATGCTATATTTATTATATTGTGATTGCAATTAAAACTAAAAAATCCACCTAAAGTATCGTTTGTGAGTGTTGATAGGTATCAACAGCAGAAGTTAAATCAGTTCCATCTAGGGAATGGATGGTGAAGTCTCTGGGGGTGGACCAACTCCACCTCCATTATACTTCTCGGCGTGGATTTTCTCAACTACTTGGCCAAACTTGACCATGTCCTTGCGCTTTGGGACAACAATACAATGGCCGAAATAGTTAGCAGTTCCTTCTTCCTCTTGTTGGAATAGTTGGCACTTCGTCCTAAGAACACATCTGTGGAATGGGTTGTAGGATAATAGTTAACAATAAGATGAATTCATTGTTGAATGTTGGGGACTCAAAAGGAAGACAATGATTTGATGTATCCCACTATTTAATCATGTATGTCCCATCCAATTCCATAATAATACACATATCAATGTAACAAGCCTTTGGCTCCCTCCCATTCCATCTTTCTCCTTTTTCTATGCAAGAAGTCTTTGTTAATTTTACCATTGTAAAATAAACTAAAATAAAGGTCTATGCTCCCGCCTTATGGTGTTTCTTTGCGACATATGGTGGAACTTCTAGTTAACAAAATATCATATGAGCAAGTTTCATTTGAAATGAGTTATGGTTTTTTCGGCACGTGATATCGAAAATACATGGCTCTAGTCCATGGTATTGTACATACCCTATTTTTAGATTAAGAAACTCCATAATAAAGTGGATCTAAATCTTCATGGATAAAAATCTTTTTCCATTCTTTCTGAAATGAATATATGTTCATCTTATAATCATAATGCTAATAATAATAATGTTAATTTCATAAAATTTGAAATTTTAGCAACCTATGATGTATGATGAAGTAAATGTTTTGGTCTTTATTATGGATTGATAATTAGTAACATTCACTAACCATTTAATTTATATAATTGTGCTAGTATGTAAATTTCTATTCAAATTTGAAAATGTTTTAAATATTTGAAAATAATTTTTATAGTGAATTACTCGTGTGTTTACCTCTTTTTGTTAATCATATGGGGAGTGAGATAATTTATCTTATTTTGGTTATTGGGTTTGTGTGTTTAGTATAGAGTTTTCTCTTCAAAATAACATGCACACTTTACTTTGTATGGTTTGAATTGTAGAAACAATTTTCATTGTTTTTTTCTTATTGCTTCGCCTTGCTCTTTTATTTGTTGTTGCAATTTTAGATATATTTTCTTAGTTTATTTTTAATTTTTATACAATATTGAACAACTAAAAGTTTATCCTAGGAGACTAGAAAAAAAATTCATAGTTAAAAGAATGTATTCCTTAGACGAAACTATTCTCCAAATTTGCATCCTTGTATTTTCCAAACAACTAACACACGTTTCAAGGCATGGGACAATGGGCAAGTATTTCTGGTACCAAAACATGTTCTTAATACAGGCTCAGTTGAAAGGATGTTGGTAGGAGGACTGTCATCACAACAAGTGACATCAACACAAATATCATTAGCAAGGGAACATATTTAGGTATTTTCCTCTTAATAAATATTCCTTTGTCCCTAAATCATAAATGGAGAAAGAACCTAGGAGTTTTGAAAATGTGGTAAGAAAGAAAAAATCCAGGAAAAAGCCCTCCTTGGATGTTGATTTCATTGGAAAATATCATGTAATTGAAATGAAATGTTATCCAAGAAGATGGTGGAAAAATTAAGCAAGGTTACCAATAATCCTAAGGAGTAATCCCACTAGTTATAAGAAACATGGGAAAGAATGATATAATGAATGAAGTGAAGAAACAATAATGGTGGAGACAATAAAGACACATAAATGGATTAAGACGTTAGGGACCTAACAAACTTAGAGGAATGTGAAGATATGGAGCTTAGCAAGCTTGATTTGCAATATTTAGTATTAGAATGGGATGGGAAATAGATTGAGTCAATATTGAATCAATAAATTTAAATTTTGACAAAAGCCTTGATAAAAAAAGGATAATTTTAGGAATAAAAATTATAATGTAAGCATCACTAGTCTATCTCTTTAGCAGTTGAAACTAAAACACTAAAATAATGATAAAAATAGGAAAATAGAATAAAAGGTTGTATAAAGAAGAACTAAGAAACTTCTACAAGAGTTGAGAGAAATGTCAGTCAATTTAAGAATAATGGCATTGATGATGAACATGTTCCACCCCACCCGATCAAATTCCCAAAGAATATACAATCATAAATTATCAGATGAATGAATGAAAAAAACAAATATTTATTAAAAATAAAATTCTGAAAGAAAAGCCAACTATGGCTATTCTATAGGAAACAAAGTGCTCATTTGATATGTTGTCTAAAATTGATACTGCTTGTTCAATAAACTATAGCTCAATAATATTAGATGTACATGAGGCATCAAGGGGAATTACTTTATTATACATCCACCATGAGATTATGCTTTCAAACACCTTTTCCACTCAAAGATTTGTCACAATAAAGTATCAACTCATATGGTTGACATAAATGGGCTTCATTTCCATTGTTTATGGACCCAATCTAACTAGGAATATATGTTTTTCTTTTTTCACAGTATTCAACCCATCCCTTATATTATAGGACATGGTTACCCATTTGTGGAACAATATTTATGGTTGAATCCTTGGATGAAAATAGGGGAGGTTGATATGGATCTCGGCGTCTAAGATTTAGAAACCATAAATTCTTACAAAGAGTAGGAGAGAGAAAATACAAATATGCTTTGAAACAATTCTTATAAAAACTTTAAATAGAAAATACACACAGTAAATACATAACAATATGTGAAAATAAAATAATTCTTTATTAAATGGAGAAATCATTTATCCTACATTTTGAAGGACATATTTGTCCTTTTACAAGGTGACGCCCATTATTTATGGTATTCTAGGTGCCTTCTTGAGTTACAACTTACAATACCATGGGTAAATACCATGTGTGGATACTACTTTCCATTAGGATCAAAATTTTTCCCTTAGGAAGAAATGGTTCCCATTGTGTCAAGTTCCCTTGTGAGCCAATGAATATAAGGGTTTTGCGTGGTTGACCCATAATCATAGTATCCTATAATGCTTATGGGCTAACTTTGATATTGATAGCGTCTAGCCTAGAAAATGAACATCAATGGAAAGGGTGTTTTGTAGTTGATCCATAAACATTGGTTTGTAGGTGACCCACAACTGTCACAAATGAAGGTCAAGAGGTATTGATACCCCATGACACTTGTGGGCCAACTTTGATACAAATAGTGTATGGATAGGCCCTAGATGGTAAAATCTCCATTGACATGGGTCTATGATGGAAGTTTCCCCTAGAAGGTTATAGTTAGAAATGTCTTCATCTTGTTGTGTATGATGTCAAAAGTTTTCACCCAACTAGTACCAATGACAAAATCCTTCTGTTGGAGGGGGTCAAGAATGATAATCTTCCATTGGAATGGGCTACAAAAAAAATATTCCATTGAGAAGGGACAATATCGTAAGTATTCGATTGGAAAAGGATTTGGAAATAGAAAACCTTTGAAATCTTACATAGGTGAGGGGTTTGGAAACATAAAAAATATTCCAATGGAATTCTTAGTGTTGTGCGTAGAGATCCGAAATATTCCACTCATTTTGGATGTGATTTGAAAGTTGACCTAAAATATTCAACATGTATTAGCTACAGTATGAAAAAATAAGAGGCTCTTCACTCTAGGATCTCATGGATAGGCAATGGGCAACACATCATTGGTAGAATATATACATGAACCAAATGCATGGATCATTTTCTGGAACCCTGCCACATGACATCCATAGCTTTCATTACCCCTATTATGGAGCACAAACTCACCATGTAGTATGGCCAACATTTTTTGTTTTGTGAACATGTATTTCTATGAAAAAATTTTAACCTCTTGAAACATGTGGGTGGTGGCTAAAATATTTGATGGTATGATATGAAATATAATGAATCCATTCACACCATTTCCTATGACATTCATGGAGACTATGACATCACTCATGTTGATGTAATTGTAACCTTAAAAGCTATAAATCCTTGGATTTTATATTCTTGAGAGGTGAGAGAGGGACCCTGTGCTTAGCATAGTGGTCACCCTTTTGCCAGGTATCTTGGTAAGAAAAGGGCCATTTTGAATGTTGGGGAGAACCATGAGCACTCTAGAGGCTTGACAGGTAGTGAGCCAAGCATAGGCCCTATCCATGGTATCCTCCACATCATTATAATGTTCAACATTGTAGTCTAGGGTGTGGGGAATGATTAGAAAATAGAAGAAAATCCTAGATTATTTGTGCATCTTCTCCTCCCAAGCATATGTTACGTATCCATCCTTAATTTATGCATGGCTATAATCTCTCGATTCTTGGTGGGTGAGGTAGTATTTCATGGTGGAATCAATAAAGGAAACAACATAATGAGGTTTATTGAGGTCTTTGAGCATGTACCATTGCTTCTTGGGAGAACCATCTTTAAGAAATATGTAGGCTTGTAGCTTGGCCATGAGGCCATGGCTCCACCAGATTAGAACCTAGACTAGTGTTTTTTTCTTACAAAAAAGCTTATGCAATCCATTCTTTCCATTATCGAAGGGCACAGAAAGATTAACATCAATTCCAATCTACAATTACTCCACCACATCTCTTGTTTGGGGCATGTCATCATTATTTTACTCCATCTTAGAGCTTCCTACAACCATTCTAATGACGACCACAACCATAGGGTTTGATTCTTTTCCCCTTACTGATGATTTGAGGAAATAAAAGGCACAACCCTCGCCAAGGAGAAAATTTAATCTTCCATCTAAATAATAACTAGAATCTCATAGCAATGGCTTAGAGATACATTTATTATATCAACTTGGCTCTCATACCACATATCTAGATCATAAGGGATATGATCTAGGAACAATCAATAATGAAAGAAAGTAGGAGAGAAAGAATATAAATATGCCATGCAACTATTCTTAGAAAAACCTTGAAGAAAAAATACACACACTGAATACCTAACTATATATGAAAAAATATAATTCTTTATTATATGGATAAATCATTTA
>APFE031001630.1:0-11638 GCA_000404065.3 Pinus taeda | reverse complement strand
AGAGATAATAGTGGTTATTTATAAGAATATACAAAACGTTAGTTACTACTATTTAATGGGGTAATTTCATAATTATGTTACTTTTATTTAAATTACTATTTTTTTGGTTGAATTTTCGAGAATTGTTAGAATTACAAGTTATTAGATTATTATTTTTTGATTAAATTTTGCGAGAATTGTTGGGATTATAAGTTGTTAGAGTTCCAATAATAGAAACTTGGAACTGGTAAACTTTCATGGTATCAGAGCTAACAATTTTTTCTTTTGAATATTTTGATTTATATTTTAATAAAATTTTGCAATATTGTTTTCCAGAATTATAAATCTATTTAAATACTGACTATCCATTTTGCATAGTTACCCAGTTCAGCTATATTTACTAGGAAAATTTGGAAATGCATGTATTATAATAAGTTAATTTTAATATGGCACGAAGATTTTGGATTATGTTAATTAAGTTGATAGCGTTACTGGTTATCTAGTTCCCAATCAAACATGGAACCATCTTGTGAAGGGGCGAGGGCGTTCTACGAGACATCCAATCTAGTGGAATAGATCCAAATAAACATCCATCTCATCCAAACATGTACGAGGGAGTCTTACCATTTTTATATTTAAAAGATTCTAGTTACAAGTTTTTCATTAAAGAGTTTTTGTTAAGAAATTATGATAAAGGTTAAGTTTTATACATTAAAAAAATTGAAATTAGGTTATATCTTATATATATTAATTATTTGGAAAATAGTCATTAGCATAGAATGACTATTTCATTACAAATATGAAAGTTTATGCGAGGATTCAATTAAAAAGTTTATTTTTTTTTTTATCAACTCTAAAAATTAATTTAAACATACTAATTATTAAATAAATTTGGATTTTAATTAGAAGAGTGATTAAAATATAAATTTATTGGTACTTGAGGATTCATTTAAACTTATTTTTAATATATAATTTTCATTTTTTATTTTAGCATTTTGTCTTGAATTTTGGAATTTTTATTATTCATATTATTAGAATTTTTATTTATATATTTTCTTAATTTTTAATATTAATAAATTTGATGTGTTTTATTTCATTTATTTATTTCTGGATATTTTAAATCCACACTAAAAATTAATATGGGAAATAAGTAAACATGGTATCTTTTGTTCTCCAAAAGAAATTCGTTTTTTTTGTTGTGTTTTTTTTTGGGAAAAAATAACAACATATTACCCTTTATAAGATGTATACTCTGGAATTATCATATTGAATTTTACACATTAATTTTTTTCCCTATCGAATCAAATTCGAATTTGGTAACTATGCTATTTTGTTCATGCTTCTTTCATTCCTGTGATCCACTGCTTTAATACTCTTTCATGATCTATCATTGAAAATGATGGATTTGTTGCAGATCTGAAGAAGGATGGATCCAAGCATGCCATGGCTTTTCATCTTAGGTGCCATTAATCTTTTCACTCTTTCCACTCCCTGCAATCGCTAGCTAGTCCAAACGTTTGACATCGCTGCTGAGGTTAACAAGAAACATGTGTTTTACACCGTATTGCTCAGTTTTTAATCTCTATTCAAATTGATTAAAAAATCTCAGTTTGGGTCTATTCCATTTCACATCACTCTCTGAACCGACTATGATGAATATCTCCTAATCAACATCACGTTGGATATTATCAGCTGCCTCTAGTCATACCATGGAAATTCCCTCCAGTTACCTTCAATGACCCTGTGGTCACTTTCTAGCTGAGAGGTGCATGCAATTTTTTGACCAAGGATCTGCATGCAGTGTAGCATAATGTTGTCATGTTAGAAATCTAAGTTGATCAAGCAAATCTAAACAGAGGCGGGCACAGTCATAATTCCATGCTGGTTGAGTGTCACGATGACCAGTTTGTAAAGCGAGGCAACGTTCTCCGCTATGTTTTTGGCTTCCCACCAACAATTTATCCTTTTACATCATTGTCTAGTCAACTTCCCAAAAACCTTGTTAGAGTTAAGGAAATACTTTGTATTTAAAAGGAAGTATTTTATCATTAAAATGTTAAAAAAACAATATTAGTTTCCAAGGATTTTTTAATAAGTATTAAGAGCATTTGTAAATTGAAGAAGGGTGATATTTCCATTTGGTTGATGGTTGGTGGTTTTGAAATCCATGCTTGTTGTCTAGTCATGTATACCTAGCTGGATTGATCTTATTTGTATCATGCTTTGAAGTGTAAATCTTTTTTGTTGTAATCATCAGTCTTGTTTTGTAGCAATTTTTGCTTTTGTTGCTAGTGGAAATCAATTTGCCAACTTGGTCCTTTCAATATGGGTAAAGGGCCGCAGGAGCTTCGTGAGAAGAAGGTATCAAATGAACTTCGTAAAGATGTCATCGAGTTGCAGTCAGTTATAGCTGTATTGCAAGTAGAGAATGCAACTCTTAAAAATAGGTTGAAAACTTCAATTGTTGAAAAAACCAAGAAGGTTGAACATTTGGAATCAACCATGGGCACATATTTTCAAATGCTTTTAGATGAATTTCAGGAGAATATTGACCTCCTTGATGACTTGAAGGAGGAAATTGAGTCTTTTTCTGAGTCAAAAACTGAAAATTTGAAGAAGCAACTGGAAGAGAAAAACAATCAACATGTTATGGAGATTAACTATTTAAAAGAAACAATGTTGGAACAATATCAATTTTTTAAACAAGATTATGATGCATTGTCACAAAAACTGCTTGAGAAGAATGGGGTTATTCAAAATTTGCAAGAATCTAAGCATCAACTTCAATTGGAAATTTGTCTTTACAAATATGAGATGGATACTGTTGATGTTGAGCTACCAGACTCATCTTCTTCCACACTTAATGATGTTGAACTTCAAAAATTTGATGTTGATGATCATGACTCACCACATGCCTTTGTCGCACCCACTTTTGAAAGACATACTACTCGTATTAGGTCTCGATTGTTGAGCAAAATGGCATATACTAGATGAGGACTTGGGAAGAATGGATAGGGAATTACTACTCCTATTAACCCTACAGTGCAAGCATTGAGAGTAGGTCTCAGATATGAGCTGACTGTTGACAAATCTTCTACATCTATCCTTGTTGAGACTATAGAGGTGTCATTTGTTGTTGGAGTGATCCAGGTGGATATTGGTGGCTACCTGTTAATTTTAGATTAACATGTTCAATTGCTTGAAATAGTTACTTTAATATTCCATCTAAGCATATTCATTATACGACTTGATTCCTTTTGTAATCACATGATACACAATAACATTAATAGTAACTAATGAAAGAACATAACTGATAGGTGCAGAAGACAAGCCAAGACGATAGAACGCGAAGATATGGCTTAAGCCAGGAAAAACCCCAAGATGGGTAAAACCCTTGATAAATTCTTCTTATTATCAATATCAAATGTTTAGAGAGAGCATATAATGATTCAAGTTCAATATTGACTTACCAAACGAAGATCCAACATTATTGTCCTTAGATAAGAGGATGGCTCAATCCACACTGCAATTTTAACACTTTGTCAACATCAATCATTCAATGGACTTCTTCAATGATAGTATCTGGTAAGGGTTAATTGGCTTACCTCTTCAATTGTTATAAGAACCTATAGATCTCCTTTTAAGATAACCACTCTTCTTCTATTGAATCTTTCATGCCCTTGAGTTGATTTAGGCTAGATCCAGCCTTTAAGATTCCATAAGACTCATATACAGTCCAAGGAAGAGTTTGTTGATGGCCCTAGGTAATTTACCATTATGTTGAACCATAATCAAAGTCTTTAAAGTCTATGATCATACTGAATCTCCCTCATAATTTTCCGGCCCACTTGTGGAAGAGAAACCCTAGATCTAATAGCCCAGAAACATGTCCCAACCAATGTGTTTTCCTTCCTGTGGGATATCGACCTGCAAAAGACAATGAACTCGGTCCAGAATAGTTCTTAGATTAGCCCAAACTGCCCCTAACTGCCTCGACCTCCTACCATAGGAACATGGCTTATCAAACATCCTGCTAAAGATGACATCCAATCCTTTCTTCCTTTGCTGAGGGTATTTTGTGGCTATTTCAGAGAGAAGAATCATGAGATAGATGTGTGAAATAAGGATGTATGCACCTATATACATACTAGTTGTTTGGGGTTGAAGGGACGTGACTATTGGGCCCTATGAGCCAACTTATAGGAGAGGTTGACCTTGATAATTTATATGAGAGAGAATGTAAATTCAAAAATCCATTTCTCCTTATCCAAATTTGATGATCTTTAGGTCAATTTTGGTCCTACAGAAAAGAGGAATTCAGTGCCACAATTATCTTCCCCAAATAAGCTATCCAAAGTGGAATTTGGACCTAGTTACCAATTTTGATACTCCCTCTCAACTTGGGAGAATTCCACCTAACTAACCATTAGTCATTGTCACTATTGATCATGACATTCTATCACCATGAACCATCTCTAAATATCGACTCAACTTTGCTAAACATTGATGGGGATAATGCAGAATAATCCATCAAGAGTGAGTTACAAGACCTTACCTTTCTCCATTGACAAAAATCAGTCCACATAACCATATGAAGAACCAAAATCAAACTTGATCTCAAGTGATCAAGTTTGTTGAACATCATCATCCTAGACATAGGGAGTACGATAGTATATGATGCGTCCATCGGTAGTGTTATGGTCTGTATCCACTTTTCCCAACTCATTGGCCATATGAGAGGTACTTCCCATGTGTCCTAGACTAAATGGGTAGGATGATGCAGAAACACTAGCAGGGAAAGAATGTGTCACATCCTGCTCACAACCACACATAGGGAAAGGAGAAACCACATCATACAAACACATGTCACAACCACACGTAGGGAAAGGATGAACGACATCCTACAAACACATGTCACAACCACAAATAGGGAAAGGATAAACCACATCCCACAAACACATGTCACAACCACATGTAGGGAAAGGATAAACCACATCTTATATGAATGCAAACCACCGAGAGTAAGGAAAGGATGAACCATGTCCTGCATGCATGCAAACCAACAATCGTAGTAAGGATCCTACATGTGGGGAAAGGAGGAACCACGTCCCACCGACATGACAACCATCAATCATATGGAATGAGCATCCTACATGTGGGGAAAGGGTGAACCACATCCCATCGACATGTCCACATGTGACAACCAATGTATGTTTATATGCATCTCTCACTGGGATATGCGCAAGAGAAGGTGAACCACTCATCCTTCTCATATGCCATAGGAGAAGGTGAACCACACATCCTATGCATATCTCATTAATTGTAGGGGAAGGTGAACCACTCACCCTACGCACATGTCAACTGTCATGAGATATCACAAGGAAAGGTGAACCACTCACCCTGTACACAAAGCACCTATAGGGGAAGGTGAACCACTCACCCTATGGTCGGTCATAAGATCAAGAAGTACCCCCGGCCGCTAGGAGCTCCCAAAGCTCAATGTTCAACCAAGACCCTCTTAATAAAGTTTATCCATGTCTTTCAACCTCTTTCAGAAGGAAAACATTACCTTAAAATTTATTTACTTCTTATGAAGGATAAACATCGTAAGTCAATCATCATAACTCCCTCTAAATATTGGGAAAGTAACTTCACCCAAAGCATAACCATTGAGCTATCTGTAATATGCAACCTCTATTAAAGTCATCATACTCAACTGACATGACTTTATTTCACTGAAAATCATCAGACAGGAAAAGTCATTAGGGATTTTATATCTCCCTCTGAAGTCTTGTTTTAGATGGTTATTTATCCTTCAATCAAGAGTTTCTCATATGAGAGAAATCAACTTCTAGAAGGCTTCATTCGCAAGAAAATTTTTGAAGCCTTTCTTCACCTAGGAAGAAGAGATCTTCTTATGATATTACAATTGCAAGATGAAAACCATCAATGTATCAATTTAGCCAATATATCTATACTTAGGGAAACCAAGATGCCAAAATCAGGGTATTTTGTTCATCGTGCTCAAGAGGTCATGCACTTTCTTCAAGGCACCTATGCTAATAGGGATCAATACAAAGATCTATTTCAAAGTGGCACCCACTTCTTCTCCCAGCTGATATTTAAGTATGAAAGCTTCAAGTGAGTTGTGCCCCTTTTCATAAAGGTGTTGACAGATTCACGTAGTCTATTCAAGGTTTACATATGTCTTGTACACATCTTCGTTTGTGAACAAGAATGTAACACTGTCATCAACATATTATCAAGCTTACTTGACTTGTAACAATATCATACATGATGGTGGACTGAAAAGGGAACATAGATGATGTTTATTTGCATTAGGGTAGTTTCATACATAGAATGATTGATGTTGCATAGGACTTAAAATATTTACAGGGTTCTATCCTTGATAGTTGTAGATATTTATTCTTTTAGGAAGACCATTCCTTCTTGAGAATTACAAAATTGAAGCATTTCAATAGGAGGACTAATTATGGAATCATATGCTTTCACTTCTTGATGCCTATAGCTGCTGCAAGACAAAAAATATCCATAAGATGGCTATTGGGCAGATTATGTCAATGGAAAGAAACATATATCATCATTATTTATCCCAGTAGAATGTACAGATGTAATAGATACTATCTGAGACTGAAGGACAAGATGATGATATATAACTGATGATCCATTGTTGTAATTATTGTAGAAACAATAGGAGAACTGTGCCTATTTCTTCATTTGAGCGATAAGGATTTTGAAGAGGAGTTGGAAGTTCAATAGAAAGATAGATAACTTATATCATAATGACTTGCCAAAATACCATGAAAACCTCTGGACTACAAGGATTTCATACACATACCAATACGTTGTTTATGTGTATGATGTTGATATGAGTCTAACTCCAAATATGATGCTATACATACTTCATGAAAAAGTCAAACCTCATGTGAATTGAAGTTCTGATGTAACTAGAAATTATTGAGGATGACCTCCTTTGATGCTTGATCTGTCTTGATGAAGATTATGAGTCTCTTACATTGCTTCAGATATTTTTCTGCTAATCAATTTTGTCATGTCATTTATCAAAAGGAGAATTCAAAATAAGGACATCGCAAAAGACATGAATGCATTTCTTAATGACTCAACAAGCCAAGCTTGCGTATATTTTATCTCTTTTGAAAGTTATAGATCACTGTAATTTCATTCTTCTACATCTTGATATTTCGAAATTTTTCCTTGAGCACTTGCTTCCTATATTTGTTGCTATTCTGGAAAAGATCTGTCAGTTCCTGCCACATTGCATAAGGAATTTATTTCCCATGGAGATTGGTGACAATGTGGTCTTGTACTCCCTCTAATATTATTTTCCTTGCCTTTCCTACATCTTGCTTCCATTGGGCTAGGTTCTGGACATCGAATTTCACTGGTTTCATAACATTTGTATTTGTGTATTCTAGCAATCCATTGTCATCCAATAATGCCTTTATGTGATCCTTCCATGCGATGAAATTAGAGTTTCCTTCCAAGGCATACTCTAGCCTCAACCCTTTGAATCTCATCTTCCCAACTCCAAAGAGATCCTACTACACTGAACTGCAAATTTGAACTTCCTGAGAAACAATTACGGCTCTAATGTGAATCTTTCTTTGATACCATGTAGAAATTATGGTTTAGATTTGAAAATGCTCATGAAGTTTTAATCAAAATAACAAGACACAAACCTACTCTACTACTCTGCGAAATTCAATTCACAATTTGGAACACAAATCATAAACATGCAATAAGAAATAACACACACACACACAATATTTTTTCCCTAGGAAAGAAATATGCTAAAAAAACCAATGCTTTATTGCATTAATATGATGAATAGAGATGTATTACAATTTCTTTTCTCAACCTAACACAACTTGTAAGTGCATAACCTATCTCTCTTCTCACTAAGAAGCTCTAACCTAGACTTGGTCAATTTCTTCCTATGCTTAAGCCCTTATTTCCTTGCGTTCATTGACAAATTATGCCCCTATTTGTTAATTTTTCTTAAGGAGACATTGTTATTTTCTATGATAGTTTCATTTAATCATTAATACATTAATTTCACCCCATATCATCATTACATTATTCAAATCTACACCAATATACATCAGCATATGCAATTACATAGAAAGAAACAACATCACCATCATCATCAATGTAATAGAACATAAAAGGAACAGTAGAAGAAATAATGCACACATATCGAGACACCAGGATTGGTCGAGGATGAAGGAAAACCCAATATGGGGAAAACCCTTGCAAATATTATTCATTTTAGATCGTCATCAAATGCTGCAACAAAATAGACTACAATGATCAATCTTTATCTATGCAGCAAAATAATAATGACATCTATGAAACATATATAATCATGCTATGAATCAGAATCCTCCTACTGATGGTTGTAATGTGCTGTCTAAAAACTAATGTCAACTGTTGTATATTCTTGTTGCAGTGTCGAATGCTGTTGAACATTGATGTTACTATCAATGAACCCAATACATATGTTTGTAGCATAAACTAACAAATCAAATCTATAGATATACAGATCTGTATAGTATTAGAGAGAAACCCAGATCTACCTGATCATTGAAGCCAATTGATGCCAAGATGTCAAAAACCTAGATCTGAACTAGGTCGCCCTCATCAAGATTGTCTGTGAGCGATTGAAACTTCTGGGTCGCTCTAATGTATACAGTATGCGAGCGACTGTGATTGCAGAGTAGCTCCCATGAGGTCTCTATGTGTGTGACTTTGGAACTGAACTGAAAATGCCCAAATTCACTCCCTGGCTGAGCTGTACGAGAAACTGACAAACCAAAGTTGCACCCTTGCTAAGTTGTGCAAGCGACCGATATGATAGGGTCACTCTCAGTGCTACCTGGTGCGAGCGACTAGGGATCAGAACCTTTCGATCTGCTTCTATACCTAGAGTCGCTCTCATAAGCCTCTTTTCCAGCTTCCAAGGTTCTATAGTCGCTCTCATATTCTTTTGTGCTAGAAAATAAGGACCAGAATGCCCTATTCTATGCCAGCAATCGAGATTCAGAAGACCCTAACCTAGAGGGAAACTTTTGCCAATGATTTCGGATCCTTGAGCGAACTCCTTTCATCAAACCTGTGCAAACCAAGACAAAAGAGAAGAGAAGATGTGTCCAAATGATCTTGAGGTCTCTTCTATTTACAGGATTTCTTGAGGGGTCAATTGGGGTTAATATTGACCCAAGAAGTTACTCATGTGGTTACAGCCGACCCATTCCATAATACATGTGTTAGTAAAATAATTCATAACTCAACTTCTGCTTAACCAAATTGGGTGATATTTAAGTTGATTTTGGTCCTCCCAAAAAGAGGAATCTAATGAAATCATTATGTTGGTCATTTGAGTTGTCAAAGGTGGAATTTTACTGTGGTTGAAATAATTAACACTACCTCTCAACTAGGGATAACTCCACCTGTCAATATCTGTCCATTTAACCATATGCCATTTTGGAGTCTTCAAGTGTTATCAAATATCATCACAGATCATCTCTGTCATGTATTCATCGATCCATGTCCATCTCAAGTGTCTCATCATCACAAATCATCATTGTATATCTCGATCTATCCTTTTCATATTCCTACTTATCTCTTGATTGTTCCTGATCGTATGCTAAACATTATCGGATCTAGAAGAAGAAGAATTTCTTACCAGAGGGGAGCTCAAGTTACTAGCCTCTATCCATCTAGCTTCTATTTGGAATCTCTACTAGCAGGATGCTACCCAGAATATAATCATTAATTTTCATCGAAGAGAATATCATTAAGGAGCACATCTCAACCTAGAACCACATCGGGGAGAAATAGCTTCCACCCATACCAAGCAATAGAATAACTCTTCACACAGGGGAGTATACCCTCAACCCTAGATTTCATTGAGGATCTTACCCTCAACCTGGAATCATATCAGGTTATCTCAACCCATCGATGACCCAGAATAGTCATGTGATAGAAAAATTGCATTGTAATCAACTTGGGTTGTACAACCAAAGTACACTCTCAACTCGTTGGCCAAAATAAGCAATGATATTCCCATCAAGATGGCTTGCTTGAGGGTATGATTCCAATTGGGGTTTACTCTGCAAATAAAAAGAGGGGAGCAACATTATCTGACCCTATAAAGATAGGGGAGAAAAATTCTTCTACCCTGGGAAATAGAAAGGGTAAAACCCTATTTTCCAGAGTTCCCTCAACCCCAGGATCCCTCTATCTCAATTCCTCACCTTGGGAGCTCAAGGATGGTAGGAAGAGTTTTCTCATTGTCCTCGATCAACGTTTCTCTAATCATCATCTTGTCTCAATAGCAGTTGTTTGTTGTTCCTACAAAACATCAAATCAAATATCATGTCAGATCATATATAATCATATGAATCACAAAAGGATACCATAATCATCCTCCCTCTCATGAAGGTTCCAACCCGAAGCTTGAGATTGTTTTGAATAGTTTCATTATCTCAATGTATGAGAGTATCTTGGTCCCAACTATAAATACAGGGCTTACTACCAATCAGATCATCACAATGTATCCATGTCATATCTAGATCATGCTCAAACAACTGTCTAAGGAGCTTATGTATCCTGCCTCACAACCAGCCATGCTAGCAACATCATGATCAACCTCGGTCATGTTATGGACTTCTCATCCAATATATCATGCTAGATCGTATACTAAAGCAACATCCAAATGTGCTTATACACAATAATCTCAAATATCAACAATACATGTATGTATACATATATCATAGGAGAAATATCACATTCTCAAAATAGAACACCGCATGCAGATATTTCAAAATATGCTCGGAGGCAACTCTATGTGAGTGAAGCGACTTACTCATGAATTCATTAAGGTTCTAGGCATGTCATACATATACAGATGGATTTTCAAAATGGAACATCAATGCTTTAACCATCAGATGCCATGTCAAGTTAAACAAAATCTTGAACTTCAAATCCAAGTATCCAAGGATTTGAAATTTTCATTCTTTAAAAATATTTTCCAATAGTTTTGCAATATCAAATTTCTTTCCCAAATTCCAAAAATCGACCATGATACATTATTTCAGGCTTCATAAGGCATCTCCCTCTGATTAGATCATCAGAGGCTCATCACATGTCACAAGTAGATCATCAGGATATAAAACTAAAACCATAATCAATATCAAAGCTATACCTTGGAACTCATCATCCTGACTTCATCAGGTAACTGCCAAATATAGACATATCTGGATTGCAACTCTCTAAGAATAATGCCTTTCTAAGCCACCATAATCATCCTAACATAACTCAATGGTGTACCATCAATCAACAAGGTCAACTCATAAGAGTTTATAAGCCAAATGACGACCATTATCAAAGTCATCATTATCATAGTATTAATACTTTCAATGAGGAGACAGGTGGAGCTCATATCAAATCATGAGCTCATCATGCCAACAAGTCATGCATTATTCATCCAAATTTTATCAAGTCATTCTCATAAGCATAATATAAGTCATCTTGTCACTAGATGCAAATGCATTCATCAAGGATGAGTCGTGTAGGTTCCATTTTTCATGCCAAACTATCATTATTTCAACCATTG
>APFE031001628.1:33661-66073 GCA_000404065.3 Pinus taeda | reverse complement strand
CTCTGAAATATCTTCCTCTTCCTCTTCATCCACCTCTTCCTCTTGTAGAATCTTGAGCAGGATGCTTTTCTTTATGAGCAAGGCACACAGTCTCTTCAGACGATTCAAGGGTTGTCTTCTTTCCAAAGGCTTTCTCTCTTTTAGCAAACTTTTTCACAAGAGAGTCAAAGGTTATATCTTTGAGATTTCCATTTTCTTGCAATGACTCAAGATAATTGGAGTAAGCAGGATAAAGTGCCTTGAGAAAAGAGATAAGAGGAATATCCAATTCAACCTTAATAGATTTGATATCATGCATTATAGACTTTACTTCAGATGCAAGAGCAAGAGGATCATTATTTTGCAGTTCAAGAGCGAAGAGTTTAATCATGAGTTGGACAACTTCAAGTGCAGAATGTGAGTCATAGAGTTCTTTCAACTTTTGTAGGGCTTCAAAGGCAGTTGAATATGACGAAATATGGCGACTCACCTCTTCATTTACAGATGTTGCGATTAATGCATAAGCTTTGCTGTTATTGTTTTCCCAAATGACGAGCTCTTTGTCTGAGGTAGGTTGTACTGGGTCATTGTCTCCTTCTCCGACACACACTCCTTTCCACAACTCATTGAAAATGAGGGTGTGTTTTATCATCCGGGACCATTCAAGATAGTTCTCCTTGCCAGTGAGAACTATTCCCACCATGGATATGATTGAATGCATTCTGTAAAAAAAATACTTTTGCTGATAGAATAATACTTCTGATGGAAAAAAAAAAATGTGCTTTTGTGGAGAAAAAAAAAAGCTTCTGCTGCTAAAAAAATCATTCTGATATAAAATTGTATTCAAAACCATCCAAAATCTGAGCAAGAATAGAATTCTGCTACGCCATTTATATATCACTGACCATTGAAAGGAATGGTTATAATCATGCTACCATTGTCATAAAACTCTTCACTACATATAACTATTATATGCCATGTCCATCATATAAAAGTCAATGTGAAAAAAAAGGCTAACACACATATACTGTTTTAAATTTTAACATCATTCAAATGTACCCATCCATGCGGCACCAATAGTTCTCTTCCATTCAAAGACAAAGGTAGAAAATAGATTTCGGGCCTTCGAATAGGGAAAATAGTTTTTAGGCCTTCGAATCGCTGTAACCTCCGATGGACTGAACCGCTTTCGGATCTGAGAATGTATTTAGGCCAGCATTTAACTATTTAGAGAAATATACCATGTGACAACGTTTCTGAGCCAATGCACACGTCTTTCTAGAGCCAATCGTTCAAATAGAAGTCCTTGATTCTACACTTCCAGGCGCAGTCAACAAAACAAAATGCTCATATTTAATTATCAAAAGGTATTTATAACTCCATAGCTAGGAAAACAGAATCCTCTAGGCTAATCACCCACCAGAATAATGAACCACTTCAAACTATTGGATTATAGCTCAAGATGCCTTTCATTTACTCTGTACACTCGGCTGTAAATGATACTGGATAAAAAATCTGCAACGTTACAATTGTTCTTTTCTCGCCACTTCTTACAAAGTCTTAGCTTGCACGGAATTCTAAAAACATACCTAGCTTTTGAAGCAGGATAGGCAGCATACTGGAGCAGGGCGTATATAGGAGCAGCTGCTGCATACTAGGAGAGCAGCGTACTGGAGCAACACAAAAGATCTGGAAATGGGACCTGCATAGGCCACCACAATGAAACACTTCACTCCACGCTCACATCACGACAATGAAACGCTTCAGCACTCCATCCTGACACACAACAGCACGACCTTCACCATAATGAAATGCTTCAACACTCCATCCTGACACACAACAGCGCAATCTTCACCACAATGAAACGCTTCAGGGGAATATGAGAACAGAAATGACCTTTTGTCCACTCAGCAGCATGATGCTCATGAGGGGAATACAATGTTCAGGGTAATACGAGAACAATTATGCAACAATACAATTATGTAGTGGGTGCAACAGGAGATTATGCAGCAGTGATTATAAAAAAATACCACATGGCCAGTATGGCAGAGAGCTCAGAGAGAACAGAGAATAGAGGGACAGAATATGGCAGAAAACTAATACGAGTTACAACACAAAGGCTAATTTTGGGAGTTGGCTCTGACACCATGTCAGGCCAGGACTAACTCCATTAGGCAGAAAACTAATTCGTATGTTATTCCATTAGGTAGGTCTTTGTTATATACAATAGAGAGTGACTATTCAGTTCATCTCCCGATGACTGTTCACATTCCTAATTTAATTATTTACATAAATTCATCCAATCATGAAGATTAGGTGTCAACAAGACTCATCTTTCTTAGAGAAGAAGTTTTTCTTATTGAACCCTTTCTTTTTATGTGCCATTCTTTTAGAATTTCCTTCATTATCACTGTCATGTTTATGAGGACATTTTGCTGCATAATGACCTATTTTACCACATTTAAAACAGATAAGAGGATACTTGCCTTTAATCTTAGATCCTCTCTTCAACTTTCGTACAAATTGATCCAATTCGGATACCACATCTTACTCATCACTACAGTCATTGCTTTCTTTCCCCTTCTTTGACTTTGAGGCCTTGAATGTTGCATCTTTGGAGCTTGGGCCACCTTTCCTCATTTCATAGGCAGTGAGAATTCCATGGAGTTCATCCATTTTGAGGGTATCTATATCCTTTTCTTCTTCTATAGCACTTATTTTGGAGTCAAATATGTCTGGAAGAGACCTTAATACCTTTTGAACTATGGTACTTTCTTCAATTTTTTCGTCTAATCCTTTCAGGGAATTTACTACTTCAACTACTTGGAGGAGGTATGCTGCAATGTCTTCTTCATCTTCCATCCTCAAACTTTTAAATTGTCTTCGGTTAGTTTGAAGCTTTGCCTTTTTTACTTTTGAGTCTCCATCGTACAAGCTAACTAGCTTCTCCCACATTTCTTTGGCAGATGTACAGTGCATGATTTTTGTAAACTCAAAACCAGTGATTCCACTAGTGATGGAGTTCATGGCCTTTGCATTTGTGATGTAGGCTTTCCTCTCATCTTAGTCTGTTGGTAGAGAGGTAGTCATTTTGTATTCATTTTGAAGAAAATGCCAGACTTCAGGTCCAAGGGACATTAAGTAGTAGGTCATTCTTTTCTTCCAGAAGCCAAATTTAGTGCCATCGAGCAAAGGAGGTCTTCTTGATGCTTCATGATTTCTCATCATGGTTATGGATCCTTCTTCAAGCTGTTAGGCTAGTATAAAGAAGCCTGCTCTGATACCAATTGTTGAAAATACTAGCGGGGGGTGAATCAGTATTTTTTACTTTTTAATTGTTCTAGTGATTGCCAAAAGCATATATAAATATGTATAAGTATACACAGAACACAGAAATAAATCAGCTGGAATTAATGCTTTTATTAAAAAAACTCAAGACAGTGCAATGAAATAAATATAATATAAGTATA
Organism: Pinus taeda; assembly: GCA_000404065.3. Lineage (NCBI taxonomy): Eukaryota > Viridiplantae > Streptophyta > Pinopsida > Pinales > Pinaceae > Pinus > Pinus taeda. The sequence goes on along the minus strand of APFE031001628.1, from coordinate 62,624 downwards.
TATTGGATTGTGAATGGTTGCCAAGTTCCAACTTGGACTTTAGTGAGGCTCCAACCTCCAGAGCACCAACTCTATTTTGCAGTGGTTCTACACTTAGGAGCTCCTACCCCCAATGACTTCAGCCCTGTTCAATTCTGAGGCTCCAACCTCTTGGGCTCCAACCCAACCTTGATATAAACTGTTCTGCTACTGTTCTCTACTCACAAGCTTGCTGAGCTTCTGCTCTTCTCCCGTTCTCCTGCTTCTCTGACCTTTCCTTCCTCTTGCCTGTTCTTCGGCTTCCTCTCCTACTGATTATCTATCCATCAATCACCATATCACTTTGTTTTTATGTTTTTATGTATTTCAGATGTCTCTCACTCTTTGTTTCCGCTTTCCACCACCTCTCTGGCTTCCTCCTCAATCGTTGTTGTTTCCTCTGACTCGCTTGATTTCTCAGCTACACTCCTTGGTCTCTGTGGCTTCCTCTGTGCTGGCTTTCCATTCAACTTCTTGGCTTTTCGGTCACTGTGTGTTAAAAACTGTAACATAGGCCTACTTTTTTTTTTTCAATGATAACATGCATCCATCGGGATTGTTTCGTTTAAAAGACATGTCACGTTCTATTGCAATCGCAATCGGCCTGGTTCTAGCCTTTTGAGCTATCGACAACATTCCGTAGCGTATTACTGCCTCTAAACACCGCGCAGGCCAAAAATTCATTTACACAAGAAATATGAGCAAAAATAGTCAAAAGTGTTAAAGGGCAGACTTCAAGGATCATTGCACCCGTATCTATACCTATGTCAGGTCTGTAGTGAAATTGCAATCGGTAATTCACGAGAGTCCTTTATATATATATTACACCCACGACTTTGTCAATGGCCGATGGGCCGATCCTCCTATGGACGCAATACAATATTAGGCAACAGTTGATACTCTCGTCGGGTCTACAACCTTATCGCTATCGGCGATCGCAAAGTCCACTTGACGTATTGTAGCACCTGCTTCCAAAGTGCCGATGCGATGTGCCAGACCCAATAGGATCCCAAATCTCCCGTGCATATATTTTCAAGTCCGCTTTTCACCTCCGATAGTGTTAAAGTATATATTATAATATATATATATTATATATATATAATATATATATATATATATATGATAATATATATATATAACAGATATTATTATATATAGATATATATATATATAGATAGAATATAATAATAGATATAATATATATAGATAGATTATATATATATATATATATATATATATATAATTTAAATATATATATGGTTTTCTCCTCCGATAATGTATTTTGCGCATACAAATATAAAATCTTCCTTTTCCATTGATCCCTGTACCCCAACGTAATATTTCCCTGTCACATCTGACAAAGCCGCACAGTTTAAGCCCTGCCATCCGATCATCCACCAAGCGATCCAACGGCATTCGTACCTCCTGACCCCACAAGTTTCCTGCGCATTATCGCGTGATCATAGCAGTTTCTGCCCTATCCCATCTGCCATGCGTTGCCCGGTGATTTTGATCACTCGCCCGCATACGAATACCGTTTACCTTCATCCCCACTCGCTATCTCTCATGCATATTTATCGCCTGATAGCCGTCAAATCTATTTGCTAAAATCTGATGGCTCATGTTTGTTTGATGTTAAACGCGTCCACTGCTCCTCCGATGGCTCTGTGTGCTCCTCTTCTTTGGCTCTATCTGCTCCTTGAATATTGCCATATTGACATCAATGACAATCTGTGTCCAACAAATCGTTCTTGATTTCCCAGTCTGCAAAGGGCTCAAAGAAATCATACTGAGGAAAAGTATCTGACTGCATATAATCTCGATCTCTTCTTTGTGGATATGATGATTCCATTTCCTCAAACAGATCTAGAATTCTTAAGGTCTGTAAAAACTGACCAACTTCTATCTTGATGTTAACATCATCAAGGTCCATCATCTTAGCACTTGTAAAAATTTCAAGTGCAAAATTAATACAAGCAATCATTTGATAATAATTTAAAATTTGCAAGACCCAAATCATATATTGAGTACACTGTATGGACCATAAATCATCAAGTGTTCTTAAATATAATTTGACTTTCATATTTGGTAAAGAGTATGCTTTTACCAATTCAGCATCCAATCCAAGAAGTGTGCCAATATTCTTTGATTGCCAGGCTTGACATTTTTGAATTCACTGGCTTCTTCGAATCCCGAGTCCAACTACCTTTTTTATTTCTAGAAAAAGATCTTGAACATGATTCTCGAGAATTTTGAACCTTTTTTCCAAAGTGACAAGATTGTCCAGCTGATCTAGAATATCAAAAATACTTCCTCTGATTTTTGTCTGGCTACAGCCAATTCTATGAGCTTTATTCATTTCCCTGGTAAGAGCATCGGCAATATAGTTAGAATTTCCAGGAATCCATTCTACATCAAAATCATATTACTGGAACCAATAATAGTCTTCCTCTTGCCATTTGTCTTGATAATTTTGCTGACAAGAAATATTTAAAATTCATTGAGTCAGTCCTAATCAATAATTTTCTTGGCGCAAGATACAATTCGAATTTTTGAATGCCATTAAATATTGCAAGAGTTTCTTTTTCAGCAGCAAAATAATTTTTCTGATTGGGGAGGAATTCTCCTAATGCATAGGCGCATAATTCTTCTTCTTTGTTTTCCTCCTTTCTTTCAAAAAGAACACCTGCCCAAAAATCATTTGAGGCATCTGTTTGTAAAATTAACAATCCTTCTCCTGGAGGCTGCAATTTTGGCAGGGACAAACATTCTTCTTTGAGATTTTTTACAACGGCAGTGGCTTGACTAGACCAGCCTAATTTTAAATGGCTTCGAATAGGAGAAGTTTTTTCAGATAGCCTGGGAATGTATCTATGGATATAATTTAAAACACCCAAAAATCTCTGAATCATTTTGGTATCTTTGAGTTCATCAAGGAACTCAGCAAGCTTTGTTAGCACATTCAGTTGTATCTGTATATGTCCATCAATTACATGAATTCCAAGGAAATCAATATCATTTTGGAATAACACCATTTTCTTTTCTGAGAGGACAATACTATGAGCTTGAACTTCTTGAAAAAATATTTCTAGATGAGCCAAATGTGTTTGTAAATCTCGACTATGGATTAAAATATCATCAATGTAAGTTATGATAAAATCATACTTGCCAAACATAAAATCCATTCTTTTATGGAAGAAAGCAGGAGCATTCTTTAATCCAAATGGAACAACTCTCCATTGGAAAAATCCTACAGGGCATGTGAATGTTGTCTTATGTTTATCTGCTTCTTCAATCTGAATCTGGTAATAACCAGATTCCATATCAAATTTACTGAAGATTTTACTGTTCTGAATTTTCTGCATTATTACTTCTTGATGAGGTAAAGGATAATGAAAGCTTTGAGTGATTGCATTCAATGGTTTGTAATTAGTTACCATTCTTGCTTTACCTCGAATTATTTCAGAATGATTGCGAACCAAAAATGCAGAACACGAATAATGGGAAACACTCGGTTCAATCAATCTCAACTTAAACAATTCTTCAATCTGCTTTTTGATTTCTTGTTCATCAGAAGGAGTACAAGGAATTAACTTACCTTTCACTCCATTATCATGCATGGTCACAATTTCTTGCTTGGGGCTCTCCTTTTCCCAAAACTTCTGAGGGTCTTATGAAAAGCTTTTAACTAACCGCTGATATATAGAGATTTGTTCCTGAGTCCATTGCGAATTTATTGTTGTTTCTTGTTTTGTTTTTAGAGCTTCCTTTTCTTCTTAAATCTGCAATACTCTCTGCCAATCCTTGGAATCATTTTTTGGCTTTCTTGTGCTGGTCTTCTTCTGGCTTTCTCTTCTTACTTCAGAGTCTACAAATTTTAATCTCGAAACAAAGATTGTTTCTTTTTTGAAATTGAAGATAACTTTATCTTCGCTAATAGTCACGGGCAAAACAGAATTGATAAATGGCATACCTAGAATTAAACTGGCAGATGGGTCGTAATGTTGTATAGCAAATATCTTGACAATCTTCCCACTTATTTTTAAAGAGATATGATCCACATAGTGAGTAAGATTAACTGTACCTCTGATTGTTTCTGAAATCAAGATATTCTGGAGAGGTTTCCATAGTCCCTTAAACAATGATGGTCTGGCAAGATTGTTTGAGCCACCGGTATCAATAAATGCATCAAGATCTATCCAACTATTTTTAACCTGCACGGAGACTAGTATATACAAAAGATTATTTGTTTTTAACATTTTCTTCAAGAAATTTTGTTCTTCTGGTGGGTCGAATTCAAGAATTGGCATTGAAGATGTTTGTCCAATATTTTTCTGATATGGACAAAAAGAGTTTAACTAAGGGAGAATAGGGATAACCTATTTTCCTTTGTCTTTCTCTCGTGGGAGAGACCAACATAAAGATTTTGTTTCACTGTTTTCAACATTTTCTGTGTCAGTCTCGAATTCTTCACTGTAATGAAGCTCTTCTTCATCATCATCAACTAAAAATTCATCAGTAGAACAATCATAACAAATATTCATTTTCTGAACAGAATTGACTATCTCTTCATCTTCTGAAAAAGAAGCATCAGTTAACATATATACATCTGATGTTTCTTCTTCTGATTGTACAATAGACCAATCATCACAAAACTCTTTAATATCTACACATGCTTTCAATTGACCAGATGTGATTTTTGGACAAGCATGAGCATAATGGCCTTCATGTTTGCATATGAAACAACAATTGTTTTTGGTTCTCAGTTGTTTCCTCTTCTTTAGAAATCTGAAATTTTTAAAAGGTCGTTTGGGATTTGCAATTTTCTTGGTCTTGAATTTCCCATACCTTTTATGTTTTCTCATTTTCTTAAATGGTGTCCATGGCAAAGCAGCATGACAAACATTGGCACTGGGAGTTATATCATGTGCTTGTTTTTTCCAACAGAGATATTTGACTTTCTCTAGACACCTGAATAAAAGATCTATCCAGTAAATCTTATCTTGCTTTGAAGCTCAATATCTTTAGAAATCAGATCTCCTAGATTTCCTAGTAATTTTGAGAGAAAAGAAATTTTCTGAACTGAATCATTTGAAAGCTTTTCTTTATAAACTTTGGCCATAAAATCTTGACCAAAAGCTTCAAGATATTTTAAATCTTTCAGTTCCATTCTAGCAAGGTATATAATCATTTTCTTATTCTCGTCTATTGGCTCGGGGACAAACTGTGTTTTCAGTAGTACCTCTAGAGTAGAAAGCCCTACTACAATGACTGCTTGTCATTTTGACTCAAGAGGTCTAATCCACCAGTCATAAACTATTCCGGCCATTCTTTTCTTTGCTAGAACAAATATGGACATATTATCGAGCTTTGTAGTTACTTGCATTTGATATAATGATCCTATCCATATTCTAATTGATTCAGCTGGATTTGTTGATTTATCCAAATCCAAAACATAACCGCTAGAATTAGAAGAAAATAGATCTTCTTCTATTCTAGGATATTTTTGGACTTCCTTAACAAAATTTGCTTTTGGATTGATGGCATGATAAAATATGGAAACTTAGAAGCTGCATTTTCAAGAGTCACTATTTCTGCTTTTATTTTTCTTGGTTGCTCTGCAATAGAGTCTATTTTCATTAGACTGAAAGGTGTTTCAGAGGTCCTAGCTTCTATTTCTTCTAAATCCCAAAAATTTGGGGTCGACATATCTATAGAAAATTTTGAGCTTTGAGCTGCTTTAGATTTTTTTCTTCTTTCCTTTTTCTACATCCTTGCCATTTTCTCGGCTCTTTCTTCTTGTTTTTCATCATGTGAGAGCTTGAGATTGGCTAGGATGAGCTCATTTTGTGCACCTAGACCATCTATAGCATTTTCAACATAAGAACACCATGTGATAATATAATTACCAATTTGATACAACTGGTCTAAATCGTTTGGATTTGAGGTGTAGTGTTCAGCTAAAGGGACACAATCAGCTCTTGTAGGAGGTTGCTTTGATGAGGACGAAGTAGTATAGAATTTCGTCTTTGGTGTCCATTTGCCTCCTTTTACAAAGCAACGATTAGCATATTACCATTCTTCAAATGGGGCTATCTGGGAATTAGAAATTCTAAACATCTTATTTACAACAAGAAAAGGCTTAACTTTAGGTATATATAATTCATTTGAAGATAACATAGGTTGACTAAAAGTTCTGGCTGTTTGGGTAGAGGATTCTGTAGATTCTGAGACTAGTAACGCATATTTTCTCGGATGAATGATGGGTCGCGGGATGGAAGGATTTTCCTGAAGTATTCTTATTTTACCTTCTTGCAATGAATCTCTTCTTCTCAGGCTTCCCGATTTCTTCTCATCAGCTAAAGACTTGTATTGAAAATACCGGTCATTTTGTAAACCTATAGAATCATAAGACACTCCCTCTACTTGTGCATTGTTTAAACCAACTGACACACAATCTCTAAGCAATAGCTGTTTTAATTTCAGACGGACTGTATTACTCAACCGAAAGGATGTATGAATTATTAAAGATAAATATTCACATTCATCAACCATATATAATCCTTGAAATCCTACCATAAGTTTCCAACAATCCTTCAGATGAGGATCCGTAAGACTAATAGAGTAATCAGGAAAAATCATTCCATATTGACAACCAATAGATAGGTTACCAACAATGGTACATATTCTAGCATGATCATAGTTCTAGTGTCGAGTATCAAAAACTTCAGACATGCATGGAGTATTTAAGCCATGTCTAAAGAAAGGGGCCAAACCTATTCTTATACCTCCAAAATGTAAATAGGAATATTTTTTGTCTTTTGCATATTGGCAATTTTTTTTGTTTTCTTCAATGGTAAACAAAGAGAGAGACAAAATTTGTACAGAAGGACATGAGATTTAGAGTGGTATCAGAGCCCTGTGACGTTCCTAATGGATAGTTTAATAAGATCCTTTTCAACTTTGGAAAGACCTGTTGTTACTGAAGTAGATTCTAGATCTTTTGAAAAGGAATTAAACATAGTAGAAAATCCTAAAAGTTGGAATCCTCCACTCTTCATGCAGCTGATGTTTATAAAACTCCTCTCTCTAATATCTTTCAGAAGAAAATGCTTTTAAGGAAGTGGAAGTTAAAATCAAAATCTTAGGTCCTTCTGTACAGATTGTGTCTCTCTCTTTGTTTACCACTGAAGAAATCAAAAAAATTCGCCAATATGAAAAAGACAAAAAATATTCCTATTTACATTTTGGAGGTATAAGAATAGGTTTGGCCCCTTTGTTTAGACATGGCTTAAATACTCCGTGCATGTCTAAAGTTTTTGATACACGACACTAGAACTATGATCATGCTAGAATAGGTAACATTGTTGGTAACCTATCTACTGGTTGTGAATATGGAATGATTTTTCCTAATTACTCCATTAGTCTTACGAATTCTCATCTAAAGGATTGTTGGAAACTTATGGTAGGAGTTCAAGGATTATAGATGGTTGATGAATGTGAATATTTATCTGCAATAATTCATACACCCTTCCAATTGACTAATACAGTCGATCCGAAATTAAAACAGACAGTTCTCAGAGATTGTTTGTCAGTTGGTTTAAACAATGCACAAGTAGATGGAGTGTTTTATGATTCTATAGGTTTACCAAACGACTAGTATTTTTAATACAAGTCTTTAGCTGATGAGCTAAGAAACCAGGAAGCCCGAGAAGAAGAGCTTCATTGCAATAAGGTAAAATAAGATTACTTCAAGAAAGTCCTGCCATCCCGCGACCCATCATTCATCCGAGAAAATATGCATTACGAGTCTCAGAATCTACAAAATCCTTTACCCAAATAGCCAACACTTCTAGTCAACCTATGTTATCTTCAAATGAATCATATATACCTAAAGTTAAGCCTTTTCTTGCTGTAAATAAGATGTTTAGAATTTCTAATTCCTAGATAGCCCTAATTGAATAATGGCAATATGCTAGTCGTCGCTTTGTAAAAGGAGGCAAATGGCCACCAAAGACGAAATTTTGTACTACTTCGTCCTCCTCAAAGCAACCTCCTACAAGAGCTGATTATGCCCATTTAGTTGAACACAACTCCTCAAATCCAAAGAGTTTATACCAGTTGTATCAAATTGGTAATTATATTACCACATGGTGTTCTTATGCTGAAAATGCTATATATGATCTGGGTGCACAAAATGAGCTCATCATAGCCATTCTCAAGCTCTTACATGATGAACAACAAGAAGAAAGAGCCGAGAAAGAGGCAAGGATGCAGAAAAAGGAAAGAAGAAGAAAATCTAAAGTAGCTCAAAACTCAAAATTTTATATAGATATGTCGACCCCAAATTTTTGGGATTTAGAAGAAACAGAAGCTAACACCTTTGAAACACCTTTCAAACCAATGAAAATAGAGTCTATTCCAAAGCATCCAAGAAAAAAAAAACAGAAATAGTGATTCTTGAAAATACAACATCTAAGTTTCCATCTTTTATCATGCCATCAATCCAGAAAGCAAATTTTGTTAAAGAAGTCCAAAAATATCCTAGAATAGAAAAAGATCTGTTTACTTCTAATTCTAGCGGTTATATTTTGGATTTGGATAAATCAACAAATCCAGTTGAATCAATTAGAATATGGATCGGAGCATTATATCAAATGCAAGTAACTACAAAGCTACATAATATGTCCATATTTGTTCTAACAGAGAAAAGAGTGGCCGGAATAGTTTATGACTGATGGACTGGACCTCTTGAGTCAGAACAACAAGCAATCATTGCAGTAGGACTTTCTACTCTAGAGGTACTACTGAAAACACAGTTTGTCCCCGAGCCAATAGACGAGAAGAGGCAAACCATTACAGACCTTGCTAAAATAGAACTGAAAGATTTAAAACATCTTGAAGCTTTTGGTCAAGATTTTATGGCCAAAGTTTACAAAGCAAATCTTTCAAATGATTCAGTTCAGAACTTTTTTTTTTGTCAAAATTACCAGGAAATCTAGGAGATCTGATTTCTAAAGATATTGAGCTTCAAAGAAAAACAATAGATCCGATTTACTAGATAGATCTTTTATTCAGGTGTCAAGAGAAAGTCAAATATCTCTATTGGCAAAAACAAGCACATGATATAACTCCCAGTGCCAATGTTTGTAGTGTTGCTTTGCCATGGACACCATTTAAGAAAAGGAGAAAACATAAAAGGTATGGGAAATTCAAGACCAAGAAAATTGCAAATCCCAAATGACATTTTAAAAATTTCATATTTCTAAAGAAGAGGAAACAGCCAAGAACCAAAAACAATTGTTTTTTCATATGCAAACAGGAAGGACACTATGCTTTTGCTTGTCCATAAAGCACATCTGGTAAATTGAAAGCATGTGTAGATATTGAAGAATTTTGTGATGATTGGTCTGTTGTACAATCAGAAGAAGAACCATCAGATGTATATATGTTAACTGATGCTTCCTTTTCAGAAGATGAAGAGTTAGTCAATTTTGTTCAGAAAATAAATATTTGTTATGATTGTTCTATTGATGAATTTTCAGTTAAAGATGAAGAAGAAGAGTTTCATTACAGTGAAGAATTCGAGACTGACACAGACAATGTTGAAAACAGTGAAACAGAATCTTTATGTTGGTCTCTCCCACCAGATAAAGACAAAGGAAAACCGGTTATCCCTATTCTCCCTCAGTTAAACTCTTTTTTTCCATATCAGAAAAATATTGGACAAACATCTTCAATGCTAGTTCCTGAATTCGACCCACCAAAAGAACAAACTTTCTTGAAGAAAATGTTAAAAACAAATAATCTTTTGTATATACCAGTCTTTGTGCAAGTTAAAAATAGTTGGATAGATCCTGATGCATTTATTGATATTGGTGGCTCAAACAATCTTGCCAAACCATCATTGTTTAAGGGACTATGGAAACCTCTCCAGAATATCCTGATTTCAGAAACAATCGGAGGTACAGTTAATCTTACTCACTATGTGGATAATATCTCTTTAAAAATAAGTGGGAAGATTGTCAAGATATCTGTTATATAGCATTACGACCCATCTGCCAGTTTAATTCTGGGTATGCCATTTATCAATTTTGTTTTCCCCGTGACTATTAGCGAAGATAAAGTTATCTTCAATTTCAAGAAACAAGCAATCTTTGTTCCGAGATTAAAATTTGTAGACTCTGAATTAAGAAGAGAAATCCAGAAGAAGACCAGCACAAGAAAGCCAAAAAATGATTCCAAGGATTGGCAGAAAGTACTGCAGATTTAAGAAGAAAAGGAAGCTCTCAAAACAAAACAAAAAATAGCAATAGATTCGCAATGGACTCAGGAACAAATCTCTATATATTAGCGGTTAGTTAAAAGCTACTCATAAGACCCTCAGAAGTTTTGGGAAAAGGAGAGCCCCGAGAAAGAAATTGTGACCATGCATGATAATGGAGTGAAAGATAAGTTAATTCCTTGTACTCCTTCTCATGAACAAGAAATCAAAAAGCAGATTGAAGAATTGTTGAAGTTGAAATTGATTGAACCGAGTGTTTCCCATTATTCATGTCCTGCATTTTTGGTTCGCAATCATTCCGAAATAATTTGAGGTAAAGCAAGAATGGTAACTAATTGCAAACCATTGAATGCAATCACTCAAAGCTTTCATTATCCTTTACCTCGTCAAGAAGTAATAATGCAGAAAATTCAGAACAGTAAAATCTTTAGTAAATTTGATATGAAATCTGGTTATTACCAGATTCAGATTGAAGAAGCAGATAAACATAAGACAGCATTCACATGCCCTGCAGGATTTTTCCAGTGGAGAGTTGTTCCATTTGGATTAAAGAATGCTCTTGCTTTCTTCCATAAAAGAATGGATTTTATATTTGGCAAGTATGATTTTATCATAACTTACATTGATGATATTTTAATCCATAGTCCACATTTACAAACACATTTGGCTCATTTAGAAATATTTTTTCAAGAATTTCAAGGTCATGGTATTGTCCTCTCAGAAAAAAAATAAAAAATGGTGTTATTCCAATTTGATATTGATTTTCTTGGAATTCATGTAATTGATAGACATATACAGATACAACTGCATGTGCTAAAAAAACTTGCTGAGTTCCCTGATGAACCTAAAGATACCAAAATGATTTAGAGTTTTTTGGGTTTTTTAAATTATATCCATAAATACATTCCCAGGCTATCTGAAAAAACTGTTCCTATTCGAAAGCATTTAAAATCAAGTTGGTCTAGTCAAGCCACTGCCGCTGTAAAAAATCTCAAAGAAGAATGTAAGTCCCTGCCAAAATTGCAGCCTCTAGGAGAAGGATTGTTAATTTTACAAACAGATGCCAAAGAGCTAACCAAACTTATGTCACTTAACATCAACTTTTTGTCTCTGTTTTTCGTTCAAGTAGACAAAGAAAGCGGCAGAAAATCGAGTCAGCGGTACTGTATTTACTTTCAACGTAATACATATACCTTGCAGTATTTTATGTTAAATAAATCATCGTGCAGCAGAACCGCCAGCAATGTTGTAGTATGGGCCCTCCCATGACTCCATGGCCGGCCCTCGCAATAGCTAAATAAGCATTAACGTGGGGAGGGATTTTATGGAGGGTATGAAGAGTTTCCTTTTTTATGATTCTGCTGCGCCGAAATCAGTGACTCTGTCTGATCACTCATCATGACCATCAATCTTTCTGAGATTTGGTTGGACCGCGGGTGAGATCCATTTGGTTGGATGGCAGGCACAAGAAACGAGAGAATTTTTTAAGTAAAACGCGGAAAACAATGTCAAGGGAAAGGATTTTAAAATAGATAATTAGACTCAGCAAGTTGATCTATGGAAAAGAATGGCAGCATGAATAATATTGATATTTAATTTGATGATATATTGATATTTTCCATAAATTCATTCGCAGGCAAACGATCTTAATCCATTTCGATTACATTATGCTGTTTATGTTGCTTTCATTTATAGCTTTCTCGAATAAAGCTGATAGTTATTACCATTATTCACCATGGCTTTATGGCATCTACCATATGCCTGCCCTTAGTGACTTCCATTTCCTATCTTTGCATTTAGGAATACTTATACATCATGTCGCTGGGTGGTGTGAATATGGGAACATCTATCCCATTTTGTCGATGTTGACAATGGTGTCCTTTACTCAGAAATAGTTTAATAGCTTTTTCTTATATATTGATGTTAGTCGGTCCCTTTTGAAATCTGAAAGAATTTTGCGTCTTGGTTTGATGGTTTCAATACTTCATCATGTCTTTATCCACATACAAGTTTATATAAAATCTATGCTAAGGCCACTTTAAGACCATTTTTTTTTTTCAACATCCAAATAATATATTTTTATAAGTTTTTTCAATAATATTTAGTTGTTGATTATTTTTGAATATTTATTGTTTGATTTATTAAAATATATATATAATTTACAATGCAAACAATGTGTATATTTATTTATTATTTAATATTATATATATATATAATATATATATATATATATATATATAATAATATATAAATCAAAATATATAATTATTATTTTTCATTAAAAAATAATAAATTTTATAGTATATTTATTTAATCATTTAAATGAGTAATATATTAAAGTGGGAAAAATATTTGTTTGGTTTTTTAATTAATATTTGATATTACTAAAAAATTTAGAAATACATTGTTTTTGTTCATCACTTATGTTACCATGGTTTCAAAAGACCAAAATTTCCTACAGACTTCATGCCACCAAAACTCAACGATACAGCTATATCTGGATTACAACAGTGAATATAAAAACACTTATTACTAGTCTGTACAAAACATCCCAAATAAACATAACAAAAACGCCAAATATCTGAAAGATGGGAGGGTCATTCAGACTCAGAAGATGAGATGGTAGTTGGTGCTCTAGCACTTAATCCTAGAGGTTAAAAAGTATCAGAGTCATAATGTAAGTGTCCCTCCACATGGGCAAGTCCTGCATCCAACCTGTCCAAAGTGAATCGTTGATTCCTCGGCATTCTGTTGTCTTATTAGGAGGCAAAGACACTGTACCCCTCAACCTGTTTGTCTTTCAGAGCCAAACCCAATAGAGTTTTCATTACCAATGTAAAGCCACTGAGTTCACATACTGCTTCTTCCTTCCCTTGGTGTGGCTAGGGTCTAGAATCTAGGTAGATACTTCATCCATAATTTCAAAATCTTAGTGGAATTGCCTCTCTAGCCTAGCATGGGTTTCCAACTTGAGAATTTCTCTTCTTGTCTTCGGAGGCATAAAATTGAAATACGTAGCAATATAATCCTAAGTGATCACTCTTCACTATCCTTGCAGACTACTATCCCCAACCCCCACCTACAATGCATGTGCTTCCTAGGAAGCATGACGACAATAGAGGGGTCACACTTGTGACAATTGTTGAAGCTTCCTCTACTTGCAATGAAGCATCAAAATACACCAAACACAACTTCCCCATGACTTCGACAACATCCAACAATGTCATCGACTAAACTCATAACACAAACCATACAGTGTGAGGGGTTCTATGACAATTTCCTTACAAACATGGAAATCCTAGCCTCATAGTCCACATGCCCCAACACCATTAACCAAAAACAAATCCACGAGCCTCGAAGCCAAACCTTATAGAGAACCTTCGGAATAGGAGAGAAACACGAGTAGAGAGAGACATGTGGCTAGACTCTTAATTCTTCATACAGAAACATTAAATACTCAAGGAAATACATATACATGTCAATAACAAATTTGTTATGTGTACATCATTTGAATCACATTTAAGCCACTCAAGGCTAAGCACATAGGCTACTTGTAGAACCCCCAACTCATAGAAAAGTTTGTTGAATCCACAAACCCAAGCCCTAAGTAAAAATAAAGTAACAAAACAAGAATGGGGGCAAGATGACTTGTGTCACTCTATCAGGGCTCGAAGAAGAGGTACTCCTTAGATCGTCAATCACTAGGAGCAAAATCTATGAGCCAATTTTTGTGTGCCCATGCTTTTTCCCATCCACCACCTTAACCACAGGAAAACCAACAAACCAAACCCTCTTTGTCACAACACCACACTCAAACCAAAGAAAATTAAATCCCACATCATAGTATAGGATAGCCACCAGTGGTTGGGAGGTTGATGTCTTGACCTCACCTATGCCTTTCAGTTCGCCACCAAATGCCTAAAGCTTTATCATAGGAACCCATTTAACTCAATTGAAATCCATATAGTTCCATGCATTCCCTTGCATGTTAGGGGTGGGCCCTGCCTCCTTAACATAAATGTTCATCACGTCCAAGGGTGGTAGGCTCAACCCCTAAGAAACCATTATTAAAACCATTGACACTCCATTAGGGAAAAGAGGGAAAAATGTTAAGTGCATGGAGTTTTTGATTTTTTTTAAAGTAAATAAAATATATACTAATACATATTATTTATTTTTAATTTTTTCATGTATATTAATATGTAGTGTATGATTGATGAAAACATTTTAATACTTTCAATATTTAAATTATCTTTTAAAGTTTCGAAAATATGTTGTGCATACCAAAGTTTAATATAGATATTTTGAGGTGATAATGTTTATTAGTACATAGTAAAAAATTACTACAAGTATTTTACAAGTATTTTGAGGAAATGGTGTTCATAGGTACATAGTACATTAATGGGTATTATATAGGGAATCTTATTAATTCATAAAATGCTCATTACTAAAATCTTTGATAATATTTTTGTAAAAACATTTAAATTTTTAAATATTTTGTATACATTTAGAGTAATATATTTTATCCTTATCATCATTTACCCGATATTTAGTAAAATGGGAATTGGGCTAGTAATTTTTTGCAACAACACAACATATAATTAATTATAAAATATTTTTTGATAATAATAATAATATAATAATTATTATTATTATTATTATTAATAATGAATATTTTTAAATTATAATTTATATTAATAATTAAAATAAATAAAATAAATTACATTTAGTAATAATAATTAATCATTGTTATTAGTTATATGGATAATATTATTTTACTATAGTAAGTTCATTTGTAAATAATTTCTATTATTATAATATTCAATGATAAACATAAATGAACCTTCACTATATCAACTACATTAATATTTTTATGTGATTGTGCTAGTCATTACTTTGAATTTCCATAAAATGATGGAGAGAAGATTATATTATGATTAAATTAATTACATACCAATAAAATATTTAAGATGTTGATTAAAATAATTAAAATTTAAATAAACAAATTTTATTAAAATTTTTAACAAAACAAAATTATAAAAAAAATTATTATTCATTTTTAATTATTGGTTTTTTTTTTTTTTAAAAATATATTTAATATCAAATATAATTAAATTTATCTTAATAATTTCTCACTATATTATATTTTTCTTTCATTTTTTCCATTTTTTTTGTAACCTTTATTATTCTTGTCATACTTAGAATAAATAATATTTTGAATCATATAAAACCTTTGTAATAGCTAATATGACTATATAATTTAGATAAAAGTTTCTCTTACTCTCACTCCTATATATGAGGGTGGGGTAACCAAGAAGAAATATTATGAAGAATATATGATATCTCTCTCACAATATGTTTCTCATATATCTTATCCCATCTTTCCCCTTATATATGAGGGTGGGGTAGAGGAGAGAGCTTAGGGAATGGGGAAATATTATGAAGAAAATATCATATATGAGGGTGAATATATTTTTCATAATGTCTTACCCCACCTTTGCCCTTATATATGGCAGTGTGGGCGTGGATGGGGTGGAGGAGAGAGTGTGGGGTGAGGAGATATATTATGTAAAACATAATACAACCCCCAATTTGCACCCTCATAGATGAGAATGGGGATTGAGGAAAATATTCTTAGTTACTAAGGGGGGAAACTAATAACACCCAATATGGAAGATATTCCATTTCTAATTACTCAAAAACAAGGTTGATCTATATAAAAAAATGTTCATTTTTTACACCCCACCACTTCATATGAAGGGTCAAGCTTTGTTGTTCTTAAATTATTCCTCTAAGACCCGCATTAAATTATGACATGATATTGTAGAGAAATTATACAAAAGCTATTATGTTTTACATAAAAGCTCTACCCAACACAACCCCACCTCCACCTTATGGTTTGAATGACATATACTCCCACTCTAACCTTCACCCTCCTAATGCATCCACTTATATTAAATGGTAGGTAATACTTGATACACATGATTCTACGAAGGCATTGATATATGAGACTAATCATATACCATAAAGGAAAATATACATGCATGAAACACTATAGACATGTAAACCATTAGAAACAAAAATAAAATAAAAAATAGTAATATTACAAAGGATTTAAAAATGCGCTCTTGCTCATGTAGTATGCATTTTCTTAATCCTCGTGCATTATGCAACTATGTGGACCATCTTAACATCATATCAAATAACCTTTTTATGAAAGATGGAATGGGTTTGATTTATGGCTATTTATTGATCTCTACTATGGATTTAATAGGATAAATAGAAAATGAAACAAAGATAAGTGACAGATGAATTAGACACATATCTTGAAGCATTCGTCCATACTCTCCTTGGTGTGCACTCATATCTCTCTTGTGTAGTCTAATGGATATCCTCACTATACATGCACTTTTTCTTCAATACACACTCATTTTTCAACACCTCAATTTTATGGCCCCCAACACCAAGATGAACATCAATACATTCATTAGAGAAGAGGCCATCTAGATAGAACCACTCTTTCACTGTAAAAAAGTTACCACAAATTAACAATGGTCTTCTCTACTAATCCCTAAAACAAGTGACCCATAAACTTTCCCTAGTGTAGATTCCCATCACCATTTTCTATTTCAATCTCTTGATAAATGTCCACATCCTATGTTAGCATATAGGCTTGCCAAGCCTCTTTGTAAATTATCTCAAATGTCACAATGTCTACAAATTAACAATGATCTTCTCTACTAATCCCTAAAACAAGTGACCCATAAACTTTCCCTAGTCTAGATTCCCACTACCACTTTCTATCTAAATCTCTTGATAAATGTCCACATCCTATGTTAGCATATAGGCTTGCCAAGCCTCTTTGTAAATTATCTCAAATGTCACAATGTCTGCAAATTAACAATGGTCTTCTCTACTAATCCCTAAAACAAGTGACCCATAAACTTTCCCTAGTGTAGATTCCCACCACCACTTTCTATATAAATCTCTTGATAAATGTCCACATCCTATGTTAGCATATAGGCTTGCCAAGCCTGTTTGTAAATTATCTCAAATGTCACAATGTCTGCAAATTAACAATGGCCTTCTCTACTAATCCCTAAAACAAGTGACCCATAAACTTTCCCTAATACACATTCCCACCACCATTTTCTATCTCAATCTCTTGATAAATGTCCACATCCTATGTTAACATATAGGCTTGCCAAAACTCTTTATAAATTATATCAAATGTCACAATATCTTTGTCTAGACCTAAATAAAGTAATAAATTACTTTTGTCTAGAAAAATATTATGCAAAATATAATATATAATTTAAAATAGACCTACTTTGGGAATGAAAATAAAATTAAAAAAAAATATTATGCAAAATATAATATGTCAATTTACTATCTTATATGAACATAGAATGGTACATTCTTAATTAATAAAAAGCAATTTGAAAATATCCTATGATAGAAATTCCATCTCTAGTTATTATAAATGTTCATATTTTAAACCCATCACTTCATAGTTGAAACCGTTTCAGTTTTAAAGTATTATATAAGATGAACATTAAATTATTACACGATATAATAATAAAATCATATCATAAAATATGTCATGCCCCACATAACATGAATAATATAACACGGATAACATAACAGGAAGAGAAAACTAAAAATAAAATAAAAATATTATAGAAAACATATTAGGTCTCCTTAATTACTAAAGAAATACGACAACGCGGGATAGAGTAGAAACTCCATTTCTAATAACACGCATTAAAACAAGGTGGGTCTGTACCAGAAATGGTTTAGAACGGGTGAAGCTTTGGTGGTCTTAAATTATTATTTTTATGGATATGCCAAAGCGTAAAGAGGGTCCATTTGAAGAAATACTGCTACAGACAGTAATGGTTAGAGGTACCAAACTTATGCCACGTAACATCAACATGTTGTCTCTGTTCTTCGTTCAAGTAGACAAAGAACGCGGCAGAAAAACAAGTCAGTGAGACACATATACTTTGGGTCAAATTTTGCAGTCGTATTGTGCCTCTTTTCATGTTCAAATGTCACCTTGCGACGCAGTGATTGCACTCTGTTTATTTATGTTATCCCAAAGTGGACCGTATGGGTATAGTTGTCAGATTAGAGGACATTGTGTAACTTGTCTAACTTCTAAGCATATTGGGTGGAGGTGGTTTCCGGTTTTTTTTTTCGACTTTTCTGGCAGCGAGCGTCAACCATTATCAATTGCATTGAGAAACCCAACGCTGCATAATATTATATTATATTATATGAAATGAATCATGGTGCGCAGAGCCGCCAGCAATGTTGTAGTATGGGCCCTCCCATGACTCCATGGCAGGCCCTAGCAATAGCTAAACAAGCATTAAGGTGGGGAGGGATTTTATGGAGGGTGTAAGAGTTTCCTTTTTATATGATTCTGCTGCGCTGAAATTAGTGACTCTGTCTGATCACCCATCATGGCCATTAAGCTTTCTAAGATTTGGTTGGACTGCGGGTGAGATTTGGGTTGAATGGCAGGCACATGAAACGTGAGAATTTTTTAAACTTAGCAAGTTGATCTATGGAAAAGAATGCCAGCATGAATAATATTGTTTTTAATGTGATTTCATATTGATATACATTGAATGTATTACATTGGCATATCATTCATACCAGAGAAGCTTCTAAACTTTTTCCATAAACTCATTGCCAGGCAAACGATCTTAATCCATTTCGATTACATTATCCTGTTTTTGTTGCTTTCATTTATAGCTTTCTCGAATAAAGTTGATAGTTATTACCATTATTCACCACCCTTGCTTTATGGCCGAATCTACCATATCCCTGTCCAGAGTGACTTCCATTTCCTATCATTGCATTTAGGAATACTTATACATCACTTTATTACCATTATTCACCACCCTTGCTTTATGGCCGAATCTACCATATCCCTGTCCAGAGTGACTTCCATTTCCTATCATTGCATTTAGGAATACTTATACATCATGTCGCTGGATGGAGTGAATATGGGAACATCTCTTCTCTGTGAAGTATCCCATTTTGTCGATGTTGACAATGGTGTCCTTTACTCATGGAAATAACTTAATAGCTTTTTCTTATATGTTGATATTAGTCAGTCCTTTTTGAAATGTGAAGAATTTTGTATCTTTCGTTTTATAGTTTTAATGTTTCATCATGTCTCTGCGTATATATAGGTTTATAGAAAATTTATGGTAAGATCATTGTAAGACAATTTATGTTTTTGAGACATGTTTTCGGTGATATAATCATATCAAAATTTATAGGTTTATGTGTTTGGAACCATCAAGTATGGTTTATCATCACGACAAGATGAACCACATGATGAACCACACTTGCTAGTTCTAAACGCGTTGACTTATGAATTTTGATGTGATTATTGCCAGAAACATGTCTCAAAAACTTGACATAGATCAGAAATCTTAATTCAATAAATACAATTTATGTTTTCAACATCCAAATAATATATTTTTATAAGTTTAATATATTTTTATAAGTTTTTTCAATATTATTTAATTGTAGATTATTTTTTAAAATTTTTAATATTTCATTTATTAAAATATATATATAATTTATCATGGAAAACAATTTGTATATATTTATTTTGTCTTTTTATAATTTTAAATTTATTAGAAAACAATAAACTTAAATAAAATCAAAATATATGAATTACTAAAATCTTTTTTATTATTTTGACCTTTAAAAAAAATAACAACTTCTTTACAATATATTTATTTAATCATCTAAATGAGAGTAATATATATTAAAGTGGGAAATATGTTTATTTGTTTTTTTATTAATATCTTGTATTACTAAAAAAATTATAAATATATTGTCGTAGCATTTATCTAGTTTTCTTTGTCCACTTATATTACCATAGTTTCAAAAGACCAAAGTTTCATACAGACTCCATGGCCCCAAAACTCATTCATACAACTATATATGGATTACAACAATGAATACAAAAGCGCTTATTACTAGACTATCCAAAACATCCCAAACGTACATAACAAAAACACTAAATATCAGGGAGATAGGAGGAGTCATTTAGACTAAGAAGATGAGATGGTAGTTGGAGCTCTAGCACTTGATCCTAGAGGTTCAATAGTGTCTGAGTCACAATGTGAGTGTCCTTCCACATGCACAAGCCTTGCATCCAACCTGTCCAAGGTGAATCGTTGACTCCTCAGTAGTCTCTTAATGTCTTCCAAGAATGCAAAGACATTCTACCCCTCAACCTATTTGTATTTCAGAACCAACCCCAACAAAGTTTTCATCTACCAATGTAAAGCCATATAGTTCACATACCACTTCTTCCTTCCCCAGGTGTGGCCTGGGTCTGGAATCTAGGTAGATACTTCATCCATAATTTCATAATCTAAGTGGAATTGCCTCTCTCGCCTAACATGGGTTTCCAACTTGCAAATTTCTCTTCTTGTCCCCGGAGGCATAACATTGAAATACATAGCACTATAATCCTAAGTGAAAAGCCTCACTCTTCACTATCCTTGCATACTGCTATCCCCACCCTCCACCTACAATGCATGTGCTTCCTGGGAAGCATGGTGACAATAGAGGGGTCAGACCTGTGACAACTGTTGAAGCTTCCTCTACCTGGAATGAAACTTCCAAATACACTAGATGCAACTTCCCTGGGACTTAGACAACATCCAACAATGTCATCAACTAAACACATAACACAAACCATACAACGCGAGGGGTTCCTTGACAATTGCCCCACAAACATGGAAATATTAGCCTCACAGTCCACACATCCCAAAACCATTAACCAAAAACAAACCCACGAGATACTTGGAGGCCAAAATTTATATAGAACCTTCGAAAAAAGAGAGAAACAAGAGTAAAGAGAGACACATAACCAGACTCCCAATTCTTCAGAGATAAACACTAAATCCTCAAGGAAATATGCATACATGCCAAGACCAAATTTTGTATGTCCATACTTCAATTGAATCACATTTAATCCACTCAAAACTAAACATATAGAATCTATAGTAATCCCATAAGCTATCATATATAATTTTTGAGCTAATGTGTGATATAAGTGCACCCATAAGAAAACCTAGTAGAATCTCTAGTGGCCCCAAATTTCCAACCATACTGAAAATCCATGAAAATATCTTGTACTAATTATGGAGTATGTTGTAGAGCTTTTTTTTTCAATAATTTTGATTATATTGTATTTCTAAAATCCTTCACTAAAATTGTTTTCCTTGTGTTTTGGGAAAATTTAGTGTTTCTTCAAACGCCTAACCCTCTAGACCTAGTAGCTAGTCTAGAAACAACAGACAAAGTAATTCGTTGCTTTTCCTATAGTTAACAGATAACAGAAAGAAGAACAAAGGTACCAACCTATAAATTTCACTCGATCCCTCTCTCCTTTGACCAATTTCGCCACTCCTTTCCATACTTACCTCGCTTGGAAAGTACCTGCACACAAGCCGAGACAGAAACCCATCAAAGCATACAATAATGACGATCTGTTAACTAAAAATATCATTGAATCAAGAATACGATATACATCATATAAACACATGAATGGAAAAAGCTCATAATTCTTTATTAATAGAAGGAAAGATTACAACCCATGTAGATGCATGCTCGATTTAGTGTCATCCTTCCAGCTTCAATCCCTTCTCTCCTCATGAAGTAACAATTTTACATCATCACAATACTCTTGCAAATCTCACTCAAAGAGCATTTCCTTAGCTCAAGAAATTCCAACCTCCCCAAGCCTTTCAATGCTTGGTCCATTTATAGCTGAATGGAGGAGGTTAATCCATTAATGGCCCTCATGAATGCTTTTGCCAAAATTGGGAAGTGGTTCCATGGAGGAAGGGATAATGGATTAAGGTTAATTCATTTCCTTCCTCATCTGAAAGCGAGCCCAATCCATCTGGAAACTTCCAGAAGCATCCATTAGATGAGGAATCTAATGGATTCATTTCAAAAATTCGTTGAATCTCGCTCATTACAGGTGAAACAAAGGCTAGGTGTGATGCATAACACCCAGACAGTGTAGTACCTGCAATGCATTGCAGCCTGATAAAGGGCCACCTGCGTTGATCTCTCTAGGGGAATTTTTTAGATGAATGATGACATGGAAACTCTTGGGAAGCAAGCATGATGTAGGTTTACCTCGTTAGGGAATGAAAACAACTGAATTAGGGATTGATGGACCCTAATAATACGGATCTGGAAGCTGGGGTTGATGTATCCAAATTGACCTGTAACACCTTGGAGTGCAAAGGCCTCCACAAAAAATCATTTTTTCCAAAGTACCTATACTGTGTTAGGATAAATGGTGGTGGGTATTCCTATATAGATTCTAGAAGGATGGGTATTCCTAAATGTTTATAGGTCTCAAAGTAGGCTCTCAAAAAATTATCAACTTTAATCATATGGAAAATATCTTATAAAATGATCATTTTGATATTATTGCATGAGTCCATTGATGCAAGAGCATTGACCCACCCCAAAAAATATTTGATTCCTAGGAGCCTCCAGAAGAGTGGCATGGTAGATTTTGAAGAGGACACAATTTTCTAGTTTTCTTTATGTAAATTTTGATTAATTTTGTAAACCTCTAGAAGGCATGTGCTAGCAGAGAATGAGATTAACTCGTTAGGGTTATATTTTCCTTTCATTGGGCATTCTACGAGATGTCAGGGGGTAGCCATTTTCAATGGAATATCATTTCGAAAGAGTGGATCAGTGTGATGTAAAAGATCAGGTTGAGAGGCCATTAGGCTTTGTATATGTAATTTTTCCTTCTTTTGTCTTGCTATATATATATATATATATATATATATATATATATATATACATACATACATACATACAGAGTGTGCATGTTTTGAATCCATATACCTTGTTGTTACTGTTATTATGATTGTTGAGTTTTATTTCCTACCGATGTTGTTTAATATCATATCTAAGTGTGTGTTGCACAAAGTATAGATGGGATGGAGTCCAAGCAGCATGGTCAGTTGTGGAACGAAATGACCTAGTTGAAACTAGTTAACCAATAGGACCCTCAGCAGATTCGCGGAGAAATGAAAAGGAGTATGACTAGCATGACCTACGACTCAGGCAGGGCCTAGTCCAGTCGGTTAGTTAGGCCTTGTATCAATCAGTAATTGTAAGGGAAATGAGAAGGGGACCCACTGTTGGCCTAGTTCAAGGTGGTGACCCTGACCAGTGATGTCAAAAAATGTGGGTCATGTGCTTGCCGTGTTCCAGTCAATCGTGGGGAGAACAAAATGTGAAGACTTGAC
Organism: Pinus taeda; assembly: GCA_000404065.3. NCBI lineage: Eukaryota > Viridiplantae > Streptophyta > Pinopsida > Pinales > Pinaceae > Pinus > Pinus taeda. Next base: position 38,993 of record APFE031001628.1, on the reverse strand, counting down.
CCTAGCATCAAAGTGGACCGTGAGTTCAGACATGATGAATTATGCATCGAGAAGTGAGAGCATATTGTATGTTTTATTTTCATCTATAGTTCCATTGCTACAAAAGCAATAAGTAATGGGTTGAAAACCATAGGTCCTAGGATCGAGGACCTTCAGGGGTCAAAAATGAAGTATCCCTAGAATCAATATTCATCATCCATGTTATTCAAGCCATTTAGGATGCATCATGTATTATTCATCAAAACTTGTAGCTAGCTTTGAATAAACACAAATAGGTCTTTGAACTTCCTAAATATTTACCATCTTCATGTGTAGAGCATGATCATAGTACCCTATAGCTTCTAATTATCCTACCACCTAATGTGTGTTAATACCATCATTCTCTTTTACAATTTTTTTTTTGAAATTATCATCAAATAGTTGTACATTATAGCTATCACCTAATTTAGCATGCTTTATTTGGTAAATATAGTTCTCCAAAAGGAAGCCACTAGGCAAATTTATCTTAATTTTTGAGTTGTTAACAATTTCACTAGCAAAGATAAATTTTCCATTTTATGATTGAATATCTTTTAGACAAGCTACATGGTGCTCATTTCTTCACCAAATATGATATTTAATCTACCTATCACCACATTCACATGAAGGAAGAAAATATTCTAAAGGCTTCATTTTGTATTGATAAATGGCATTACGCTTTTTTTGGTGATGCTCTTTGATTTTCTTTGGTGACATCCTAGTCTACAACAAAACTTGGATGGCACATGTAAATTAGGTCTTCATAATCACCAAGTATTTCTCAAATATTCTAATAATGTTGTGCTTCAAAGTGGAATTTTAGGGACAGATTGTTAGTGGGGAGGTTTTTCATGTTGATCCTAAGAAAATCAAGGTGATGATAGACTATTGTTGCTTTTCTTGCAGGAAAAGTTACCTAAGGTAAGGGTTGACAACCTCAACAGATAAGAACAAGAAAATCAACAAGAAGTAAAGTAAGCATTCCAAACATGTGAATTATTAAATGTGTACTTGGAAACTTACCCGAAGGTCCTACATTTGATGATGTTCCTGTAGGGTCTAAACCCTCTGCTTCCTCTAGAATTGAGCAATCCTGCAAATCAATTCAAAGAATCATATACATAATATATAAATCAATGTGCATACATAAAAGATATGTTAGATCATCATATATAAACATAGAAATTGTTATTCATGAGACAATAACATATTAGGAAGGAGACATGAGCTTCTTTACTGATAATCAACAATATTCGCAAGAAAGGTACAGCTTGATCCAAGCCAAAGCAATGATGAAGCCTTCCTTCGGATCCATCCAACCTGAGCCACAAAGATGACCTATCTAACAAATGCAAAAAGATGTTATAAAGATGATGAACATCTCAGAAATGGAAAAAAGGGTTTCCATAGAGACTAGAAGTGTAGGAGGCACGAGAAAATCATACTTGATATGGGACAAAATTGGGTATAATGTCGATAGCCCTTATCTTATGTCTTTTAGGCCTAACCAAGGTGTGTAGATATACCACTTGAAATTAGTTAATTCAGTTGTGTTACGGGCTCCTGTAGGTGGGCTCTTGGTAAAACCTGTGAACCCCACCCTAAATATAGCATAATATTTTATTTTTTCATATTTAAAAAGGTATATGTGGGTATACAATTATAGAACCCACATATGTACGCACTTTTGAATGGGTAGAGTCACGTATGGAATTTGAAATATTGTTTTTTAATAAATGATCAAGTCTGCATGGGAAAAGGTTGCCCAAGGCCATACAAGAGCATCAAGTCTACAGGAGTGCTAAATGATGCTATAACATGCTCCAACACCTTACAAGTTTTGTATAAATTTCTTGGCCTCACAATTTATTACAAGAAGATCATAAAAAACAATTGTAAAATTATATTTCCCTTCACCACATTACTCAAAAGGAATTTATTTAGTAGAATGAGGAGGTGAAATAGGAATTTTTAAGATACTAAATATGTTGTGTTCTACCCTAATGCTCACATTTCCTAAATTCAAAAATACTTTTATTTTCGTGGAACATGATGCTTGTTGCAAGGGTATTAGGGTAGTGCATTGGGAAAAATGGCATTCTGGCCATCACCACTAAATAATTATGTGATATCAACTTTGATAAAACCACCCATTAATAGGAAATGGCAGTTACTCTTCATGCAATTGATATGTGGAATATTTACTTGATAGGGAATTGTTTCAAAATTGAGGCAACCTATTAGAGCATAAAATATTTCCAACAACGGGGATTGTCCTTCTTACAATAGAAAAAGTAGCTCATTAAAATGTTAGGATATGACTATTAGATTATTTACAAGAAGGGGAAGGGGACTGTGGTGGATAATGATTTCACATATAAATATGATGAGGATGGGCCCCTATTTTCCTTTTATTTCCTAAAACCTAACTAGCTAAAAACAATACACAAAGAATGGTCAATGAATATCAAAATAGTGTACATCATCCAATACGTTCAAGCTAATACATACACACATTTAGGGTAAGATTTATAGAATGATAAATTATACTATAAAGGGTTTATTTTTTGTTTCTAAGGCATTCTCTTCTCCCATAGTGGATATTTTTGGGTTTCAAAAACATATAAAAATATTTAGAGTTCATTATTTTAGGAAGGTATGAGGAATGACATCTACACTTTTGTAATGAAATGAAAAAGTTTCTAATGACACTAGGGGGGAAATTAAATTCTCTAAGAGCATTACAAACCTTATTCATTCCAACTACCATTTCGAATAACATTTTTATTAACTTCATTACAGGCTAACAAAAATAAATCAACAAATTAGTAATCATGGTAGTTATAGATTAAATTTCCAAATGTGTCAACTTCTTTTCCTTAAGATAGCTAATTGTATCTCAACACAACATATCACACTCAAATAGATGGCTATATGGAAATAATATACAAGTGTTTGGAAGCTTATTTATATTTTTTTGCTTCAAACAATCAAAGCCAAATTATGGGTTCAGTGGGTATCCCTAGTAAAGTGGCGGTAGAATACTACTTATCATGGTGGTACTAAAATGAGCCCCCTTAGAGGTAAGTATGTACTATGCACAATTTTCCCCATTAGTGATCCCATACTTAATAAGCCTATGTAAGGTTCAAGAGGTGGGAAAAACCTCATCAACCCTTGTTAGATTTTTTCATAGCCTCAAGGATTAATTAATGTTAGCCTAAAACTACTTGAATTTATAGACCAATCAACATCACTTCATATGCTAGTTGAAAGAAAGTGATCATGTGGTCTTATGTCTACAACTCTATAAGGAAACATCCCTCAGTGATAAGATTCACCATAAGTTTGACCCTAAGTTTTACAAACCTTATACTATACTCAAATGTATAGGCCTATCGGCTTACAAACTAATTTTGCCCAATCATTCTAACTTCTAAGCTCTACCTAGTCTTTCATGTGTCCTACTTGTATATAGTGCTTAGGTCTTGTTGTAGCTGCTACAACCACCCTCCAAAAGTTTTCTCATGCTTTGATTTTGGAGCCTGCCTTCCATCCACAAGAGCTTATCTTTCACTATTATGAAGTATTCGTGCTAGGATAAAGACTTATATTATCATGCTTTTCTTGTGATGCATTGATCCCGGTTTGATATCTTTTGGAAACAAGCTATCTCTTGACTTGACCTTGTAGCATCATTGGGCTTGCCTCTAGAAACTGAAATCTTGGAAGGTAGACCAACCTTGATGATTGGAATTGTGAAATCCAAGATGGCAGGTGTTCCTTGAGCTTGAAAATTGTGAGACTCTAGATGGAAAGCTAACCTTGAGCTCAGAAACTACACAAAGCATCCTTTCTCTCAAAAACTACATAATGCACTGAGTCAAGAAGTTTCCTAGTGGTTGGGAACTGTGCAATCTTCCTTGGAAATGTGAATGGTCAGTTTTCCTAAAAAATTAAAAATCAAAAAGAAAAGAGAAAAAATCATCCCTAAAAAATAGGGAGTGGATACTTAGCTTCCTGAAGGATGACACAAATTGCTATTTTTGGAATTCCGTCAAATGTCGCTTTTTCCTTGATTTTAGGCATGCATGACATAAACCCTAATAATTCTATAGCTATATAATGGACTCCCCTATATCTCATTTGTACATTTGATATTGGAGATCTAGCCTTCCCAAGGATATCAAGGAGCCTTCAGTGGATTTTGTGGCGCTTTTCTAGGTGAGTTTTTCCTTTGTCGCTTTTGTTTGCCGCATTTTGTTGTTTCACTTATATGAATATTTTTTTTCTTATTTATTTTTGTGGTTGTTTGTATTTTAACTTATATTATCTTATACAAGTGTTGGTTTGGTTTGTTGTTCACCCTTCACAAGTGTCACAACAATTTTCTTGTTTTTTCTCACTAGTGGTCGTCATTTCGGTGACTCCCTGTGCATGTTTGTTTTTCCTTTGCATGTTGATCTTCTGCACTTGATTTGAATTAATCTATTTATCCTTAGTCATATCTACACTCTAACTTGTACCATCACTCAGATCTTCTAGTTTCCCATGCTCTTTCCAGGATTATTTTCCCTTCCCTTGGCCAACAGTTGCCTCTAGGATTGCATAATACACAGTACTTAGCTAGCCCAACTGTGCATTGTGCAATTCCAGTTCTTAAGCTTGTCACTTGGACACTGAGACTCCATAATGAGTAGTCTCCACCTAAGTTTTCCCAGGCCGAGACTCTCCATTTCATAGCCTCAAGATGCTCCCTTAGCTGCTGAGATTGTGCAATGCATAGTTTAAGAAGACAATATGTATGCCTTCACCTCAAGAATTGCTCAATCCTTCCCTTTATTCATATGGTTGTTGTTGTTGTCATCTTGATTTGTGAGTCATTTTGCTAAAGCTAATTCATGTTTTCCATTAGTGCATTTTCCTCCTACAGGTATTGCAGTTGTTGAGCACTTCACTTCATCAGTCACTAACATCGTGACACCAAATATATCTGTTTCAAAATATACTATTGAAAGTGTTGTCACTCACTGCATTAGGGGTTTTAGTTGGTCAAGGTTGGCCAAGAGTAGTGAAGTTAAAGCCATATTATAGGCCACAGGAGCACATAAATCCAGATCAAAACCCCTCCATTGCTTGGCACCCAGTGTTATGAAACCAGCTCACAAAAAGATAGAAAAAAGAGATAAACGCCTTAGAATTCAGCCTCTTCGAGGGGGAAACCTCCTTTACCTTACACAAATGAAAAATTCTTGGATGATACAAATGAAAATACCTCCTTTCTATATATAGGAGTCTAAGGGGTCATAATATA
>APFE031001628.1:3484-27829 GCA_000404065.3 Pinus taeda | reverse complement strand
CTCCATCAGTTGCCTTGCTGCTCAAGGCTTTGCATGCATCTTGAACATCAAGAGCATACAGGTTCTTGACTTGTGAACCAATCTGCTTCACCTGTCTAGTGATGATGTGTCTAAGGAAAACCTTTCCCTCTCTGAAGACTACATCATAGCCTCTGTCTTCTAGCATCACGATTGACACCAAGTTTCTCTTCAGCCTTGGTACATACTTGACATCAGTCAAGTTAATTCGAGATCCATGCTCCCTCTAAAAAATAGTTGTGCCTACACCTGAGACACTATACTTCTCATCATTACCCAACACTATGAGTATCTGGAGATCTTTCTCCTCCAAAGTACTAAACAAACTTTTGTCACCGGACATGTGGAAAGAAGCTCCACTATCAAGAAACCAACCACTTCCCATCATGGATGAAACCATGCATGCGAAGATTGTGAAATCCAACTCAAATTGTGAAGCAAGTGCCTCACCTTTAGATCCTTCCCCGGATCCCTTCTTGGATTTCCTCCATGGACAATTTGAGGCATAATGGCCCACCTCATGACAACAAAAGCATCACACTTTCAATTTGTCAACTTTCTTCCCATCATTGGAAGAGGTAGATTTGGAAGGAGAAACTTTATCCTTTCCCTTCTTTGCCTTACTCGTTAAGGCACAGTTCTCCTCATCATGCATAGATGAAGAACTGTCTCTGGTGTTCCGCCTAATCTCCTCTTGCACAAGATCTAACCAAAGTCTCTCCCATCCTGGCAATTTCTCCCGACCATTGACAAAGTCCTGATAGGAATGCCAACTCTTTGGAAGACCAAGTAGAGCCAAGCTCACCAAGTCCTCATCATTGATAGTCACCCCCACACTTCCCAATTCATCCCGACATTGGGTGAACTTTGTGAGATACCTAGGCATACTGTCTCCATTCTCACACTTAATGTTTCTGAGTTTATCCTTGAGTGCCAACTTCCTCTAGTCGCTCTTGCTTTGGAATAAATCTGTCAACACTTTCCACATCAAGTATGGAGAATCCTTTCCATGGAGGCTGGATACAATGTGATCCCTCACGCCCTCCAACAAAACCCTTCGACACTTTGCTGCCTTCTTTTTCCAAGCCTCAGCTTTAGCAGCATTAGAAGGTTTTGGGACATCTGCATCTATGAACTCCTTCAACCCATTGTCATCTAACACCACCTCCATCCTATCTTTCCATACAATATAATTCAAGCTGCCTTCAAGGGCATACTTCAATCGCAATCCATTGAAAGAGATTTCAACTTCGACACCAAGAAAACACTGCTGCAAATTCAAATTCCACCAGCTCAAAACTCAACCGCTTCTGATCTAAAATTCGTGAGAAAAAAGTATTTCTTGTATAGATATCGACTTAATGGGCATTCACCGGATATCTCACCTTCCAAAATAAGGATGAATCCAGAAGCTACCTGGCCCGATTACAAACTCTGCCTGAAGAAATAAAATGTAAACACTTTCTGAATAATAGATCCGATGATCAATCATAGCTTTGATATCCTGTAGAACTTTTCTACAAATCAACCAGCTCTGATACCATGTAGAAATTTCATGAATAATAAGACACTTATTCAACCGAGATTATCCTAATTATACACTATTGTGGAATGCATGCATAATACATAATCTCATCTACCATTGATCATCAATTTTGCGAAAGCAGAAGCAATTGCATGCGAATATAGAAGCATCAATCACACATAACACAACATTTAATGGGGAAAGCGTCTCGCTAAAAACCCCCAAACTATCTGTATATTATATTGATTGAGATCATGTAACAGTACACAGTACAATACTAGCTCCACCTGTTACACACAATACAACACAGATCTGAATCAATCACTGGCTTAAATCACCTCTGTTGCTTGCGTGCCTCCACTGCGCAATCTTGCATGAGAATACTGATGAATGAATGATCCAAATTCGTATTTCCCTTGGATATACCACGCAATCCTCATTGGCAATACTCAATCCATTGATTGTGCAAATATCATGCACAACTATAGTCACAATTGATAGCTGTCTTGCCCTTTCACTCACCTCTAACACTTGTCTCCACTAAACTGTCCATGCACTGAGTTAACTAATCTATTCCTCAGTTGATTAATGAGTTAATAATTAGTGAATTACTTAATAACTAATTCACACCACTCATCACTTATTCTATTGATCAATTAGACTAAATACAACTAGTTCAACTAAGTCAAACTGAACACAACTCCATCAACTCCTCATTCAACTCCACAAAACTCGATCACTGACGTCCTAATTGAAGTCCTTCATGCAATAGCTCAAGTAACCCATAAGAAACACGTATTTCCTTCTGGCAGCTACATGTGCCACATCCGTAGCTCAAACTGAAGTGCTCCAAGAGGATAAGATAATGTTTATAGTCCAAATATTATTAAGAGCTAATAATATTCGACTGTTCTATTTTTAGCCTGGAAGTCTAAAAATAGACTCCGCCCATATGTCTAAAAATAGAAGTCCATATATTTTTACCAACATGACCAATCATCCACAAATTGCATCCTGCAACTCATAGACCATGATCCATATGTCTAGAAATAGACATAGTCTAAAAATAGACTTTGCGCCAAAAATAGCCTGCGAGACCACTTAGTGAAGGCGACTTCTTTTCACTAAGCTCCATCATCTTGTTGCATTTTCAACAAATATCATTTTATGTTCATCTGTCCTCTCTGTATTCATGCAAATTACCGCTACTAGAAATGTTTCAAGCTTCCTCATAGATTTATTTGTATTGATATGTGAATGCAAGTGCATGTAATTATATCACAGATTCACTTGCCTCAATATTGTTGATGCATATACCTATGTGGACTATTGAAATCATATCTTTAAAATCTACAGCACATGAATCATAGCATCCATCCCCTCCTTCATCCATTATTTCTGCTTGTAACTCAAATAAGCATAGAAATCCTTAATGCCTCAAGCTCTATGTGTTAAGTGTAGAAATATTGAAGCTTTATGTGCTATGTGATGAGCTTCTCCTTCTCTTTGTCCTCTCTCATCTACTTTGCAAAATCTTATTAATATGTAAGCCCTTGAATTACTCAACCTCCGTTATTTTCATGTATATTTATGAGATCTGAACTTGTGAGGAAGTACCGGAAATTCATGTTTTATTTCTTTGAATAAATGAATCAACCCATTACATATACCTATGGAACATAAGTGAGGTATCCTTTTACTGATAATCATTTGAGAAACTTATGATTTAGATGTGCCCGGGCACTAGTCTTGTAAGCAATCCAAGGTTGTCTCTAGGAGCTACTACATCTTTTGAAGATGTTGTCGAGGAATGTATTGAAGGATTTTTCTCGTGGGATATGACAAATTGAACACTCGTTGTGTAGGTGATGAAAGTTTGTTTTGATTTCATCCATATCATCTTAGCGACTCCACACCCCCTATTATCATTCATCATCCCAGATTTTAAAACACCTCACACCCGCTCAGATACATCTTAGCAGAAAGCCACATTTGTATCTAACCCATAAAAGTTGATTTTCAAGAAATTATGGAAAGATAAAAATCCGCATGCCTATGCTACCATCTCACCATCCTTTGAAGCTTCCTCATCTATCTCTCATCTCAATGTTACTCACTACTGATGATTTATTCTTAAGGCCCTGAAATACCCTGCATCCAGTCTAGTCACTCTTACAACTATGTTTTTGGGCCAATTTCCTCAGGCAAACCTCAATCCCCCTCCATTAATCTAGTTGGCTCTTCTAGGTTTCTTGCTAAATAAATAAGCACCTCTGAATTTACCTCAGCCTCTAAGTGCAATGCCCTAGGACTACCTAAAGCAGTTTCCTAGGTTCAATGGGAAAGATGATAACATGACACAGAGTCGCATTAAAACCTTCAGTTCTTTTGCTGAGATCCTCAATGTGGAACAACTCGATGATGTCATGATAATTTTTGTACAGTCTCTTGATGGAGAAGCTAGAAAGTTGTTCGAAACCCTACCTAATGCCTCCATTGCCACGTGGGAGGAACTTGAAAACTCTTTTACATAGAAATTGGGTGAAAAGAGGAATCATGAGTACCTCCTCACATAGTTTAATGCGATAAAGAAGAAGCCAAAAGAGGATATCTCAGAATTTATAAAGAGGTTCAACAAACAATACAATAACCTGCCAGCTCAGATAAAGCCTCCTCCAGTTGTTGCCTAAGTAGCCTTTTTGGGAGCATTTGAGTCTGAATTTAACTTTACTCTAAGGGAAAGCAAGTCTCTCACTCTAGATCAACTCACATCGATGCACTCAAGGTGGAAGAAAATATCACCTCAATAGGAAAGTCAAGAGGAAAGCTAGAACCTACTAAGAACAAAAGAGGGAAATAAGAGGTATCTTCCTCTGATCAAGATAGAGAATCACCAAACCTAAAGATGGAGGAACTAGAAAAACTCATCAAGAGTTTATCACAGAAGGTTGGAAAGCTTGAGATTGAGAACAAGAACCTCTCCAAATAGAATTCTCAAGTCAAGAACCGGGGTTACAACCTGCAATATAGATGAAATCTATTGCAAATACTTCTAAGGGAGAGAAAGGAGCAGCTTGACTAGATCCATCATCCTTTATACTTAGAAAATGGTCCTGATGAGAAATTTCAGGATACACAAGAGATGCAGGGAAACTCATATTCCGCTTTCCTTGAAGAAGAATAGGAGAATATGGTTCACTAGGAAGTCAGTCATGATGGCAAAGTAGCAAATGAGGAAGATATAGATTGTTATTGCAAACAGTTTGCAGAGTTCATGCAAGCACACTAAAACGTAAATATAATCTAAGGTATTCAAAGAAGAGGTCAAGAGAACCAGAGCAACAAGAGGAAACTACTCCCCAAGTTATTCCTCCAATACCAGACAAAGGTAAAGGCAAGTTGAATCTCGACCCGTCCAAGATGAAAGTCTTTGCAAATAAGGAAATAAATAGTGCAAAGGGACACATTGACAAGGAGGAACCTGCTCTGCTGAAAACTACTAGTGGAAATGAAGAAGGAATAGAGCCAAGAGGTATAGAAAATTCCCAACCTACATTCAATCTCCAAAAAAAACTTGAAAAGGTAAAGATTCAAGTCCCTTTGATTGAGATTCTAAAGAAGACTAATTATAAATCTCAAGTCTCTCAATTCAAGCATCCCTCTACCTCAACACCAACCCATTATAGTTTAAACCTCCAAGAGGAGAGGCCAATGGTTTTTTTTGGGACGGATGTAGAAGAACCCGATCCTTCTACTACACCTTTCTATGTGACTTTGGTGATCCATGATCTTTAATTACAGAACTGCATGTTGGACTTCGTTCACACAACCTCATACCACTAGCAGTAATGGAACAAATGGGCTTAGAGATCACTACATCATACAAGGACCTGCACTCCTTCGACTCCAAGAGAGTTAAATGCTTAGGGATGATAAAGGACCTGATCATAAACTTAGCTTAGATCCCAATGAAGAGTGTGGTAATGGACATAGTGGTGGTCGATATTCCTCCACAGTTCATAATGCTCTTATCCAGAACTTGGGGTTCCAAGGTGGGGGGCTCTATCAAGCTAGATCTTATGTATGCCACAATTCCCACTTTTGGAGATGAGCAAAGGAGGCTTTACAAAGAATCTGGGTTTTTAAAGACTCTAACCCCAGCTAAAGGCTCAAAACATTCCCCAGTGCATGGGAAAGAAAGCGAACTCTCCTGCTTATTCCTGGAAGAAGATGAGTTCATCTTAGAAAAGCATCAGTACACCTAATAAGGTAGTTAGACCACCAGCATACAGATGAAAATCACAGGTTTAAATTATACTTTGACAGATCATCCAAGCTAGAGATTGAGGCAACCAACAATGTGCCAGAACATCAAGCAATGCTCCTTGTGTTACAGACAACAAGGAATGTGAATGTTGAATGCTCGGTTGTGCTTGGAGGCTCCAAGGTGATTATCAAGGAGATTATATGATTTGTAGAAGAATCTAAGGAGCTTAGTAACTCGACTAGAAGGTTCGAGGAGGAGATAAAAATATTTGAGCATCAATTACCAAGTTGGGAACACATATTAAAGTTCTTGTCCGAAGATTTTATGAGGTACATGGCGGTTTTAATTGTTGAATTTATAGAGAACAATGGAATGAGGTATAGTGCCCTGATGTGGAGATGATATCATTGGAAGCTTGGTTTTTAGAACTAGTGGAATCTTGAGTTTCCACTCCCTTTCTTCTTCTACCTTCTCATAAGAGGCATGAGCATAACTTAGTCAAGTAACCAGTTTCTTAACTAGCTTCTTTGGAGAGAATAGATCACCTAGTGATTATATATTTAGTAGGTATGTACAACTATCATTCAAGCTAGAAGCCCGAGGAGAAGGCTCCAAGACTTTGGTGATGTGCTGTCTAAAATTCTTATTTTTCTTAAAAAATTTCTGCTATATAAACCAGTCAGTTAGTGAATCTTACAATCATTTAGCTAGTTTGAAGTCGTTTAGTTAATTTTTCAGTTTTTAGAAATGAATCTATGCCCAATGGAAGGATTAAATCTACTAGTCTATAAGTTCTCAGCACCTTGCCAGTAAGGCATTGCCCCAAGTTGGAGCCAATGTTGTCACTCACTACATTGGGGGTTTAAGTTGGTCAAGGTGCCTAAGAGAAATGAAGTTGAAGCCATATTCTAGGCCACATGATCACTTAAAGCCAGATTAGAACCTCTCCATTACATAACACCCAGAACAAGCTTTCCAACTGTATATAGAAGTCCCAAAATGGACTTTTAGATCAGACGATATGACATGGGAGTTCTCTTGCCTTTAAGTGAAGGAAAAGAGCTTATAGAGGGCCTCAGGCATAGCAAGTCAAGCATGGTGGGCATCCCGCAGTCTTGCATGACCCTCACAATTCCTTATGGGCCGTCCTTGAGGAATTGCGGGAGGGAAACGTGTCCATAGTGTTAAAGCGTTGAGGGGCTACATGGCAGACTACCTGCAATCCCGCACCCCTCAGTCCCACAACTTCACAGTAAATCCTACATATCGTCTATTGACATGTCTGGGCAGAACTGTTTAATGCATATCGGAGGTCAAGCGCCCCAAGCACAATGAATCCCGCATATTAGCCTTGTCAAGTTTCCACATCCCACATCTCGCATATTGGCCACCCTGTAGTCTTGTAGTCCTGCACTCCCGCAACCCTGTAGTCCCGCAATCCCACAGTCTCGCGATCCTGCAGTCTCGCAATCTCGTAGTCCTACAATAGGCCAAACTTAAGGAATTGCGGGGGGTGAAACACAGCGATACGCAAAACGACGATAATTTGGGCCCTGTAGTGTTAAAGTGTCAAGGGAGGCTGAAATTATTTTACGAAGGAAACCCATGCAAAAAACAAGGTTGGCCAGGTCATTTTATCTCTCTTCTGGGGGGCCACGTGATGCAAGGTGATTGGTCCTGATGACTGACATGACAATTGATGTCATTAACAACAAGGAAATACAGAAGACACATGGCACTTAGTTTCAACATTTTCAACGGTCTTATGAAGCCGTTTCCAGGTGACACGTGTCACCACTCACATGGTGACACACGGTAGTGATGAAATCACTGTGGAATCAGCGATCAATGATCACACAAAGTGAAATTCTATTCTCCGTTGATATCCCTCCTGGCCTACAATTTCGATTACAATAAGGAAAAAGACCTCCAGATGCGATAAGTTATTATGAAATGGTCTGTAAAAGGTCCGCGTCTGGCATATCGGCCAATGCAGTATAAAGAGTTATCAAAGGTGTTTACGGTATTATAAATGAAAAGGTCCCCTACACAACAATGGAAAACCTTAGCGCCTGAAGGGCTAAGCCCCTGGTTCCGGCCCCCAGTGATATGGAGAAAGTTACAAAAGGGGAGCTAAAGTGAAAAGGGCTAAGGGAGGTCAAGTTTCATCTATTTCACAACATTTTTTATAGCCAAAGGCCATAATTAGCAAGTTCCCCCATATTTCCATCAAGAAAGACTCACTCAATACATTAAGGCACCAATAGTGCAGGATAGGGATTTAAAGGGCATGATGGGTCGGCAGCTATGGTTTTAAGAAAAATAGATGGCTCATTCAAAGCACAGGATGGGATGATCTAGAAGAAGTATACTAATTTGATGTGGAATGAAATAGAGGCAGAAATGACAGAGGTTGGCGAAGTAATGCAGGAAGCCATACTACAAGTAGAATAACCCTTGCAACATAGATGATCACAGGATGGTCAAGGGAGTATTGTGTATTTTTTATTTGATTATTTAGACTTATTTTCTCTACTGTAACGTGCCTCCTTTCATAAGGCATTTAATTCTATAATATTTTTGGGCCACAGAGCCATTTATGACTGAGATGGCTAGTTGACCCGACAACTAAGTCTAGACTCAAGATATGATGTTTTAATGAATGTTCTTGCCCTCCTCTCCAGATAAATAGGGGAAAGCAAGACTTAGAATAGGTTCAAAAATTCTATACAAAAGACTACATGGTATTTTTAGACTATTTTTCTTTGTAACTAAGATCTTTTGCAGAATATCAAGGATATGGTGATGATTCCCCCTTCAAGTATTACAGTATGTGTTGCTTCTGTTAAATCTCATTTTATGTTCATCTTTCCTCTTTGTCTTCATGCAAATTATAGCTGCTAGAAACATTTCAAGCTTCCTCATAGATTTATTTGTATTGATATGTGAATGCAAGTGCCCATAATTATATCACAGATTTGCTTGTCTCAATATTGTTGATGCATATACTTGTGTGGACTATTGAAATCATATCCTTAAAATATAAAACACATGAATCATAGCATTCAACCCCTCCTTCATCCATTATTTATGTTTTTTACTCAAATAAGTATAGAAATCCTTAATGCCTCAAGCTCTATGTATTAAGTGTATAACTCTTGAAGCCTTACATGCTATCTGATGAGTTGCTCCTTCTCTTTTTCCTCTCTCATTTCCTATGCAAAAGATTATTAAGTTGTAAGCCCTTGAATTACTCGGCCTCTGCTATTTTCATCCATATTTTTGAGATCTTAACTTGTGAGGAAGTACCAGAAATTCATGTTTTATTTCTTTGGATAAATGAACCACCCCATTACATATACATATAGAACATAAGTGAGGTCTTGCTTTACTGAGAATCATTTGAGACACTCTTAATTTAGTTGTACCCAAACACTCGTCTTGTAAGCAATCCAAGGTTGTCTCTGGAAGCTACAACAAAAAGTACCACTAGAGAGGCATTTGAGAGTACACCAATGAAATTGTAAATTTACATAGGTACTCAATTGTTCATAGAGAAAGAATCAAACATCACATGGCAGAAAGTGAATGAAGCATTCTCAACAAGAAGCCTCAAGGTAGACCTTGAAGACTAGCTAGTGTATATCAATGTCGAAAGATCAAGGTTACATAAGGTTGCATCCAGGTACCTGGATTTCCCATGTGCAGACATTATGAGTTGGATATTGTCTCATACAAACCCAAAGAGTATGACTCTGAAAAATGCAAGTGGAAAAAGGCTTTCTTCTTTTGTGGCACTAGATTATCATCTCATGTACCAATTGTTGGAGCTGGAATCGCTCATGGATTCTTACATTTATGCGACGACCAACTATTTCAGCACAAAGGACATTTTCGAAATCTGGGTGAAAGAACTAGAAAATTTCCTTCAAACACCCACCAACACCTCCAAGAAAAAAACTCTCGGGAGGGCCTATCCATTGTTGATAGTTATATGTTGCAGAATCTACAGTTAGAAAAGCACTAAGACCTTTCCTAAACAAAGGGAAACCTTACTTAACCAAGTTGTAAAAAAAGTAATACCATTCAACTAGTCAGACTTGTTGGATCAATAGTTGAGGATCCATGTAGCTAATGCCCTCAATCCTCCCAAGAGAAAGAAAGCTATATTTTACATGTATGCCTACTTGTTGGATGCAATTTTCGCTCAAAATACATTCCTTGGCATGAATTGGACCTGGACACCACAAGACCTTGCCATGCACATTCATTGAAAGATACTTTTAGAGTGAAACCATAGAGGGGTAATGGAAAATATTACTGATCACTTCCTCATTCCGTTTTCTAAGTTTATCTTTGAGGAAGGGCCACCTTGCATGTGATGTGGGGCAATGGAAATAGTGTAAGAGTTAGCAGATTGGTTTGCCTCACCCAATGCCACTTTCCTTAGAGTGTTCAGTGCACAGAAGTCTTCACATATTTTACCAATGTATGCCACTGATAAGTTAGTCATGGAAGAATTTTCCTACCATCTCTCCATAAGGTTGTCAACAGATTTGCACAGGAAGAAGAAAGAACCTCAGCCCACTCTTCCTATGTAGATCAGATTGTACAAAATCAAGAACCTGAAAGTTGCAGACACTGAATGAAAGGAAATAGAGAAATTTGCATTTAGTTATTTGAACTTTAATCTATACAATCTAAAGAATGTTTGAAAATACCACTGTGGGAGGATTCATTATCAGTGCCTAAGCGAGACCTTTCATGGACCTAAGGAGGAAGCATGTAAGAATTGTTATAATGCCTCCAAGTCCCATGAAACAGTCAAATTCACTCGAATATCAGAAGTTACTCTGCAAAAATAAGTCACTCTAGAGGTAGCACTAGTGGAAAGGTGAAACCTTGTGCACTAGAAGGGCAAGAGGAAAGTTGCATACATTCCAGGGTGTGAGTGAAGCCACAAGATGAAAGAATATTAAATCATACTTAAAGTGGCCATAGAAGCAGAGAAGAAGAGGAAACAGAGGATGCTGGAAGAAGAACAAAAGCAGAGGGAAGAACAACAGCAGAAGATATTGGAAGAAGAGAGGCAGAACTAGGAAGAAGAAGAGAGGCAAAGAGTAGAATAAGAAGAAGTCACACGAAGATAAGCCAAAGAACAAGAATGGGACCAAAAACTAGAGGAGGAGAGCAAAACGATGTAGGACAAGGATGTCCCTCAAGAAATTGAGGAATTGATTGAGATACAAGACATGCAAGTGGAACCAAAGCCAAAAAACCAAGTTGTTGATTTGATGCCAAGCACACAACGAGTTACCATTTAGTCTCTTCATCTTCCAACAGTAGAGCAAGCACCAAGTGAGGAAGAGGAAATTGCTCCTCTTGATGATGGTTCAGTTATTGATCCAAGTGGATGTTGGTGACCACCCACCTATCCCACTTGGACCCCCACAACTCTCTCTTTCAGTTTTTTAGTTTCCTTAATTGTAGCACAATTTACTATTTTTAGTAGTTTTTCGGGTCCTGAACTTCCAAAGCCATTTTGAGGCCCTAAACGACGTTTTTTTGGGGAAATCTAGGACAAACATGGGGTCATGGACTAGTTTTTCTCTTCCCAAAGTTACAGTCATCGGATATATCTTTCTAATGAGCTATTGTGCATGTCAAACGAAGATCGTATGCCAAAGTTATGACCCTGGGAGGTTGATGTACCAATTTACCCGAAACGGGGCCCACAGTTTGGTGTTTCATCTCCTAGGGTTAGGTTTTTGGATGTTTAGGGTTTTCCATTATTTCTCAAAAATAAATAGGCCTTCGAGCCTCATTTAACATAGTTCAGTGACATGTAGCCACCACATCTCTTCTCAGAGATAAGCTACCATCGCCCTAGCTAGTTTATTTCCATTTCTGTTTGTAAGCGTATTTCAGTATTTTACATTAATGAAATGAAGTATTATTTCCACTGCATATCTATATTTATGGTTATCTATGTAATTTTTTATATTCCTATTTAAATCTGGACCAGTTATGGAGACGTGCAACCTAACTTATGGCGAGCTTAAGAAGAAAATTGTACAAGAAAGGAAGAAAATTTTTCCAGATGACCTCGCATATTCTGCATTCATTAGAGAACAAACAATTGGAAAAGAACTTATAGGATGGAAGGCAATAAGTTGAACAACCATGAGAAAATATTCAGAATGCAGTGCTCACTCAAGTTTATCTATAAGAACATAAGGCATCCATACTTGGTGAAGTATCAGAATCCGGAGAAGCTATGCGAAGCTTGTATGAAAAACTTGTCACCATGCATAAGGTAGTTGTCCACTTGCATGACATGCAACAGAAGTATAAGGATAATGTTAGATATCATAAAGATGTCCATAAAACCATCATTATTGTGCATGAATGGTCAATGCAATATAACTTAGGGGCACCGTCCAAATTGGAAAAGAAAACAAGGCAACAGGCAGAGAAGGAAAAAGCATAAGTGTGGATGATCATTCAGAACAAAAAAAAACTTGCCTCATTCATCGTCAATATTCATGCCTCATATGCATGATTCTACAACAATTTGGATTTCATGGTGAAATCACACAATATCCCATCAATTGGTTCACTCACTCAAGTCAAACGCAAGAATCAGGTCAGGCAGGAGGTTGAAGAATACTTGGAATGGTTTACAAAGATCGCTACTAAGGAATATTTTGAAGTAAATATGAATAACATGTAGAAGTAAATTAGTGACCCTATCCAAAATAATACTATGATGCTCCTACTAAAGAAGGAAATCTAGATTGGTTCCAAATCAGTGTGCCCAGATTCTATGGAGGCTAGAGTCTCCTTTCAACTTGATCCCATTGCAGAATTTTGTGGATTCATCGCGTACTATAAACCAAGAACCTACAATTCAAAGATGATGAGTTATATTTTCCCCAAAATCAAGCTTGATTTTTGTCTTAGTAGGTTGTCTAGTTGGCTCTACTTAATTTTTGTCTTATATGGGTACAATCATATTGTGATAATCTTTTGTAATTAATTTCTAAGTGAAATTCCAAGTATCAATTGTGGAATGTGAAGAGTCGTGACGTAAGGAAGTTGAAGAGTCATGAGGGAAGTCGAAGAGTCACAAAGGGGAAGTGAATAGTTACCCCTTTTGTTATAAATATACACTTATAAGTCATGTAAAGGGCTTTTGGGGAGCCAAGATTTTGGCTAGGATTTTAGCTTAGGATCAGGAGCTTGGGAGTTTGTTGAGAGCCTTAGCTTCTCTGTAGCATACAGGGAGTATCTTTATTTGGAAGAGCAAGTCTAGACTTCATGTTCCACTACTGGGGCTACCATATCTTCTATGGTATATGTATTCTTGGAACATTCACTTTAATAAAATCTCAAAGCCGATATGTTTTCATGCATATGCTGTGAATATAGTAGGACTATTCTTGTTATGTTTCCAGTATATGTTACTTCACTTACGCTAATGCTTATGAACTATTTCGTTTGCAGTATTATGAATCTTGGTTAATGCGTGTTGTTGTTTATTTCTGTCATGGTTAATGTGTGAACTATTTCGCAAGCTAACTCATGATGTATTTATGCTCGTGTCTTCCTTTTAAGTTGCATACTATTACAAGCTTCTAAGGGGCTCTCTGATTTTCCCCTCGTGTGTTAGAACCTTTCATACATTGCACTTGACCCTTCATATATTCATACACTTGTTTTTCCAAAGTCACCAATACACCACCCTATGTGTTATTGTAGCCAAGACACATCATTAAAACCTACTGCTAGGAAATCGACTAGTATTCCGGATGGGGCTCCTACACCAAATGATGTGAGGTCTAATTGGGACTACATATCAGGGAGACCCCCTAAATGTTGGTGGGTCTAGCTCCGTCAACATTTCTGGAACTAGAAGGAGGGCCAAATGACAGGTTGAGCCCATGAAGTTTGTTTGAGCTTTCCGTATATTTAATGGCATCTTCCCATATCTTAACCCCAACATGTTTTTTCCAGAACCACAAATTTGAGAGTGCCTACAGGAATAATCATAATGACTTATCGAATTTGAAATTTGATGGTAAGGGTGAAACAACCATTCTCGAGCACACCACTTGCTTTCTTGAAGTTTTCACTAAACACAACATTCATTGTGGGGATGTTTCTTGTAGGTCGTTCATTCTCATATTTGAAGCGCACATCGAGTAATGGTGTTACACATTGCCTTCTGCTTCCATACACTCTTTCAAACATCTTTTCAAAGAGCTCTACCACACCATTAAAAGGTATGATTACAACTTTGTTTTCAAGAATATCATGCATTTATGAAAAGCAACTGATGAATTTGTTAATGATTTTCATGATCACTTTATTCATTTATGTTTTAAATTTTATGAAGATGATATTGATTGGAATTTAATGAAAGAGAAATTAGAATTTATTTTTCATATTTCAATGAATCCAAAAGATTTTGAATCTTTCAAAAGTCTCCGAACATATTGTTGGGGCTTGGTTTTTCCCAATTTTGACACCTTTTTCTATACTCTCCCTCACCCATTTTGACTATTGTTAACCCCTACTATGCCTATCTCAGTTATAATACTTGTGTTTTTCCCAAAAGGGTGTCGTAGGCTGAAGGTATGCAAATTAATACTAAAAATCATATTTTACCTTAACCTTGAGTATTCATTAGCTAGTTGTTCATTATTTTATTACCATACCAACTAATATCGAGTTCTTGTGCAGATTTGCTTTGATTTGGAAACATGCCCATAATTCCTGCAGACAGTTGTGCAATCTTATTTTCTGCAAACACTTTGGATATCCTATAGTCGCAGATTTCCTGTAACTTAGCGGATTTCCTACAGCAACATCGATGGTTAGCCATGTTCCATGAATATCTAAGTCCAATGGGAACATGGGTTTTGCAGGGAATATATCACATATGGTTGCTATCCTATTGGCCTTCTCAGATCTGCCAACAACACCGCCCAGATTCATAAGTCTTCTCTCATTGGTCGTTTGGAGGAACAACTACAACCATGTAACAAGTTTCATCTAATCCATGTTTTTAGTCATTGATTAGACCTAGTATGGCTAAAAATGATATATTGTAACAGATATGTTAGCCAATGGCTTAGATTAGCAATATCCTTTATTTTGAGCCATATATGGGATTTGTAAATGTATAAATTATGTCCTAGTTTCGATGATAGGGGTTGTTAGAGTGCTGGGTTGGTTTCAGCACTGATTGTGCATTAGATTGGACTCGACTATATTTTCATATTAATATAAGGATATATGTTCTGTCCATTGTAGTGAGAAAGCTCAGATTCTAATTTGAATGGGTTGTGAGTAAGGGAGGGCCCAATTTTCTCACAACTCCCGTAGTTTAGTCTTTATGTATTTTATTTCTGTTATGTAGCAATAAGTCATTTTTACAGCCAATGTACTCTTCCAAATACATATCAACAACACTCGATTAATTGAAGTAGTTTCCTGTTTATGTGTGGAATTCAGTTAATGAAGATTTCATTTCTCATATTGATTGAATTTCTAAATTTGTTGTAAGTTGATTTCTATATCTTTTCCTAATCATCATCAACAATTTTAGGAGTTGTAAAGGGAATTTTTCTCCACTTTGTAGCCTTTGCTGCTAAGTGATTGATGTAGGAAAGAGTCATTTGTTTTGTATGATTGGTTAGTTAGGTTAATTAACACTTTCAATATTAGACCTACATATACTTTGCATGCATCTCACAAGCTTACCTGCCCAAGTTGATAAGTTGTGTTTAATCAAATTATAATGCTATAATTTGACTCAACATTTTGGCGTCGTTTCCAAGGGGGTGCTAAAGGGATAATACTGAAGTGTTTTTTTTATTACATGCATTGTTTGGAATTTTTCAGGACTAGTGGAGTCGAAGTGGTAAGATGAAGGGAAAATCCTATGCACCGTAGGAGGTCATAAATTTGCCAAAGTTGTGTTCTGATTGTTTTGTAAGTAGTTTCTTTTGAATTTGTTTTCATAGTAAATGATTGGGTCCAACATCTACAAATGTATTTTGTGGTGGTGTGGGCACCACTTCATTTACTAATACATTGGCAAGGAAAAATAAGTCTACAAGAAATAAGGCAACAAGAGAAGAAGAGTCTAGTCAGGAGGTCGGTGGTCCTGAAAAGAGCCCAGAACATGTTCTTGCTTCTACTGTAGTAGCTTCTACAGGAAAATCTTCTATTGCTACCCATTTTGAATCTCTTGTCACAAGGAAAACAACATCTCTTCTCAGTGGTCAGCCTGAAAAGGAATTCCTTGGCAATCCTGTTCAAGAACCATAAATCCAAACCATTGATTCTGCAGGTTCTGCAGTCTAAAAAGCCCCTACTTCCTTTTGGTCCAGAATGGCCCATGAAGAGGGGAGTGGTCACACAGATGGATATGATGAGAAGGACAAAGAATGGGTCATATTTGAATTCCCCATCAAGGAGGCTGGTGGAGCTACTTAGATGAAGAATATTCCTACTTCAGCCTTGCCTAACTTTCATGGGGTTCCCAATGAAGATCATGATACCTTTCTATTTGAATTTGATGTGTTATGCAGGAGCTATGACTATTCTTCCCATGCTCAGAAGCTAAATTTGTTTCCTACAACCTTGAAGGATGCAGCTCTCAGGTGGTTCATGGGGTTGGCTTCAAACTCCATTACAACTTGGGAGGAAATGAAAAATGTATTCTTGAGAAAGTATCAAGATTATTGCAAGACTAGGGACCTCAGAGAAGAGATATTTGGCATGACTCAGAAGGAAGGGGGAGCCTTGAGGACTTGGTGGAGAGATTTCAGTATAATCTACAGAGGTCTAAAATGAATCAAATAAGCAAGGATACTAAAAGAACAATTTTTCTCAGAGCAATTAGACCAGAATCTCTAGAGATTTTGAATTTGATGGGGGGAGTTGACATATCAAAGTTGGTCTATGATGAAGTATGTGAGATATGTCATCGATATTAAAGAGGAAATTCTAAAGTTGGAGGAGGAACAAGAGATATCGCTTCCATGCTTGTCAAGTCAGTTGCTGGAGATAGAGTAACCAGAGATGAAATGGGTAATTTATTTGAAAATTTTAAAATTGATATTCTTAGCATATTATCTTCTCAATTGAAGGTTTTGCGAGTTAACAAGAAACATGAAAAACAGGAGGAACTGGAAAAATCCCTGGCCATGTTTTGTTCAAAATGCAGGAAGAAGCATGCCTTGAGGGAATTTCCTACAAATAGCATAGCGATATGCCGAATCTGTGAAGCAGAACACTCCATTGATCAATGCCCTTCACTTCCTAAAATCAAAGCAACATATCTAGCAGATCAAGGAGCTATCAACGCACTTTATGCAATGGCACCTCAAAGACCATGGAAACCATATGTTGCAGGAATGGCTCAGTCACATTTTCAAGTTCCTTATAACCAAAATCATATATGGAATAATCCAATGCCCTGGAAAACCTGGCCTCTAAAATAGCCTTGGCAAGGGAAATTTTCTTACCCTACCACTCAGAATTTTCCTTCTCAAAACTTTTATCCTCTGCAACCTACACAACAGCAAATGATTCAACCTCAACAGTAGCAGCTTCAGTTGCCTACCCCACCAAATCAACCTCATCCTACACAACTTCCTACCCAGCTAGTGTCTAACCCCAATAATAAAACCATCCAATCCACTCACAACATTGGATTGGTCACCTACCGCACTTTTCCTACCTATTGTATTGCACCACAGTCACTGCAGGAAATTTTTGGTCCTATGTTACAGTAATTTCCTGTGTCGCTGTAGGAAATCTAGCAAAGGTTAGGAAAAGTAGTGAATTAGCCCAAAAGAATTGAAGATATTGTAGATATATACTCTCTAGATATGTCTGAAGTTGAAACCTCTCCTGAACCAGAAAAACAACCTACTTCAAGGTTGCAAGAACCTTCCTCATCCCATACAATCCAACCTCCTTTTCCAGAGAGGTTGGAAATGAGACTAAAGCAACCCAAGTTTGATCTTGTGTCTAAATTGAGAAATGTATGCATTAAGATCCCATGACTACAAGAAATTAAATATATCCCAATCTATGCTAAAAAAATAAGGGAGCTATGTACCAAGAGACCAGGAAGACAAAAGAAATAACTATCTACAATTCAAGTAGGTGGAAAGCTTGCAATTTTAATGTATACCAGATTTGTTACTGAAATGTACCCTGAAATCCTTGTGGTCACCACCTTTATCAATGGACAACCTATAAAAAATACTTTTATTGATTTAGGTGCAGCCATTAATGTGATGACTATGGAGACCTTATTTAGAATAATAACCTATGACTTATTGCCTACTCCTACCATGTTAGAATTAGCTGACAGGTCTAAGGTAAATCCAGAGGGGTTATTGGAAGACATTGTCATCTCATTAGATTCTTGGAAGTACCCTGTAGATTTTTATGTTCTTCAACCCAAAACTAACTTAGGAGGGCATCCTTTGATCTTGGGGAGATCATGGTTAGCCATGACAGATGCTTATATAGGGTGTAGGTCAAGAAATATGACCATCACTAATGGGATTGAAATAAAGCACATTAATTTGTATCCCCCTGCACAACCTCTCTTGAGATTAGAAAATACACATTGGGTTGAAGAAGAAGAGCATGATTTAGAATCTGCCCAACCAATTGTGACAATTTCCCAAGGCATGCACCCTAAAGAAAATTCAGACGAAAATTTCATAAATTGTTTTATTTCTAATCTTGATTTTTCTACAGCAAGAAGAAGGGCAGTCTAATCATAATTTAGATCGCATTACTAATCTGTAGGATTTTCATGGATATAGTACAAAACCTGAATTATATTCAGCCTTATTATCTACATTTTCTACATATTCCATGACTAAATGGGGGAGTAAGGTGGTTGAAATGTTTCCTGAAAAACCTTTGAATATTAATTCTACCTTAACCCCTGAACAAGAAAAAAATTTAATTCAAGCATTGAAAAACTTTTCAGATACTTTTGCTTGGGAATATACAGATATGAGAGGCATTCACCCAGACACATGCATTCATCATATTTATATAGAAGAGAAATCCAGGCCTATGAGACAGCCACAAAGGAGGATGAACCCCAGTTTAAGGGAAATTGTGAAAGATGGATTGCAAAAATTGTTAAATGTAGGGTTCATCTATCCTATCTCGGATAGCCAGTGGGTATCTTCGTTGGTTATTGTCCCAAAAAAGAATGGTAAATGACAAGTGTGTGTACATTACAGGGAACTAAACAAGGCCACCTTGGAAGATCACTTTCCATTGCCTTTTATAGACCAAGTGCTAGACACTTTAGCAGGAAAAAGGTATTTTTCCTTCCTAGATGGGTTCAACGGGTGCAATCAGATTAGGATATCTTTGGAAGACTAGGAAAATACTACATTCACATGTCCATGGGTCACCTATGCATATAGGGTACTACCATTTGGTCTATGCAACGCACCAGCCACATTCCAGCAGGTGATCCTTGGTATTTTTTCTGATCTTTTGCATGATTGTGTAGAAGTTTATATGGATGAATTTACAGACATGGGTGATACTTTCAAAGAATCTTTACATAATCTTGAGAAATTTTTGCAGAGATGTAGAGAAACTAACCTCTCATTAATAAATGAAAAATGTTTTATGATTATGAATGAAGGTAGTGTTTTGGGTCATCATGTTTCTGTTGCAGGAATAAAAGTTGATCCAGAAAAGGTTGAAGTCATTACAAAGCTACCCCCACCAACCAATCAGGAAGGAGTGCAAAATTTTCTTGGACATGTAGGCTACTATAGAAGGTTTGATGAAAATTTTACAAAAGTAGCCTCTCCATTATTTAAATTGTTGACTAAAGAAGCTGAATTTCATTGGGATGATGAGTGTCAAGCTGAATTTGATACACTCAAGGAAAAACTTTCTTCAGCACCGGTATTAAGAGGCCCAGATTAGAAATTTTGTTTTCATATTTCCATTGATGCCTCTGATTCAGCCATAGGAGCAATATTGGGACAAAAGGAAGATCTGATAACCCATGTTATTTATTATGTTAGTTAAAACTTAACTCTTGTAGAACTAAATTATACGGTAACTGAAAAAGAATTCCCTGTTGTGATTTATGCTATTAATAATTTTATACAATACATCACGGGCTATGAAGTTTTTTTACACACCAATCACTCTGCCATTAGATATGTCATGAATAAACCAGTTACTAATGGTAGGATTACTAGGTGGCTTTTGTTGCTACAGGAATTTGACATCACAGTATTTGATAGGTTTAGAAAGGAAAATTTGGTAGCTGATTTCTTATCTAGACTCAACCATGTAGGTGAGGATGTTCTTGTTAATGATAGCTTTACTACAAAAAAAAAATTCTATTTCTATTAAAACACCTTGGTTTTCAGACATGGCCAATTACGTTGCTACAGGAAAGTTGCCTCCTTATTTTTTATCTAATAAGAAAAGGAGAATTATTAGAAAAAGTGTTGATTACTTTTGGATTAGGGGAGATATTTCTTTAACTAGACCTGATTTTATTATCCACAAGTGTGTCGAGGAAAACTAGACCTATGAAATTTTGAGAGCCTATCACGATGAACCATGTGGAGGACATTTTGCAAAGAAGTGAACAATCTACAAGATCCTTTGCTCAGGTTACTATTGACCAAGTCTTTTCAAAGATTCTAGGGAATATGTCTGGAAGTGTGACAACTTCCAGAGAATGGGGTGGCTTATACAATCAGATGAGGTGCCTTTGCAACCAGAGGTTCTCATAGAACCTTTTGAGAGGTGGGCTCTTGATTTTGTAGGTCCCATCAGCCCTATGTCCAAAGGTAAGAAATATATTTTAGTTTGTACTGATTGTGTTACAAAGTCGATCGAGGTAAGAGCATTACCTAGAGAAATAGAAAAAATAGTGGTAGATTTTCTTTTTTCTGATATTTTTGTAAGATTTGGGGTACCTAGAGAAATAGTCACTAATTAAGGTACTCAGTTTGTATCAAAGCTTATGTAGGGAATTGTAAAGAAATATCAGATTAAGTACCGAAAGTCCACCCCTTATCATCCATAGGCCAATGGGTAGGTGGAATCAACAAATAAGGTGTTGGAGACAATCCTTACCAAGATAGTGCAATTACATAAGATGGATTGGTCTGATAGACTTCCTGAAGCATTGTGGGCCTACCGGATTATATGGAGAAATACCACTGGCTTTTCTCTGTATGAATTGGTGTATGGAAAGCAATTTTTATTGCCCATTGAATTTCAAATCAAAACTCTTAAAATGGCAACATATTTTGGAATAAACCTTGATGAAGCTCAGCAACAAAGAATCCTGCAGCTCAATGAGTTGGATGAAATTAGGCAGGATGCTTTTCAGCATACTGACTTGATTCATCAACAACATGCTAAATGGAATGATAGATATATTAAAAAGAAGAAGTTTAAAGAGGGAGACTGGGCATTGTTGTATGATTCTAAATTTAAGAACTTTAAAGGAAAATTTAACACACATTAGTTGGGCCCCTATGAAATTAAGAAAGTATTTGATAATGGATCTTCTCAAGTTAAAACCATTAACGATGGGAATGTCCCCTTCTTGGTGAATGGGCACAAGCTCAAGTTATATAAAAAAACCCCAATCTAAGGAGGAATTTTTGGAAGAAATTGTGAAGAAAAGAGAGTTGGAGATGGTGAGAGAAGGGATCATTCCTTCCACTATCTCTTCTTGATTTCTTGTTGACACAATGAGCTCACTTTGTTCCTCCTTGTGCTCGGTAAAAAATGAGAGGAATTTCTATTGTGTATAGGTTTATTCCTTTTTCTAGGCCCAATGGACTAATTATGGGAAAGGAACCCCTACAGTCTTATTTTCCAAGTATTTTAGACTCTCTAAAAATGAAATCTGGTGAGCATGGGCTACCCTGGGCTCATTAAAATTACAGGTCATTAGGTTCTCTCATTAATAAAAAAAACAGTTAAATCTGGATTGCTCATGTTGGATTGATGTGTGATTTCTTAAGGCCCTCCTTCCAACCATCTTGGCCCATCAACATCAGTAGGTTATCTAGGTGCAAGATCAGAGCCTTACGATGCCTTGAAGCTTGTATGCCACAATGATAGGCTATCTCGCCAATAGAAATGGGGAACCACTATGGCTCCTTGATTGTTGGATCCTACAAGGGGGTTCAACATCAGCACGTTAATTTACACACGATAGGATGCATCAGGGTACCTTGGTCCTCGCTCTCATTAAATGTGATGGTCCTCGCATTGGTTAATCACTGACCTCAATGAATGGTAATCCAATGAGCTCATTGCACATTCGACATCAACACCTTTTATTCATGTGCAATGAACCATACACAAGCGAGGGAGAAGTGTTAGTTGGTGGTTCAATTTCCTACAGAAGATCCACAAGTCATGGTCCAATTTCCTATAGAATCTCCATAGGTCATGGTCTGAATTCCTGCAGAAGTTTCAAAAGTCGCGTTTGATTTTCTTGAAGATTCAATAGTGTGATTCCATTTCCTGCATTGGCACCCTAGTTTTCTAAAAAACAAAAACAAAAAGCATAGACATAGCATTAATTTAAAATTATTTAAAAGTATTGACAATTTTTTAAATACTAGTTGAGGTCATGAATTGTGAAATCATATATCTGATTTAATTATTAGGTGGGTTATCATCTCAAAGACATGCATGCATCATCCAAGGTACTAGACCATTCGAAGGTATAAAGGGAAGGTACATTCGGCGATGGGACACTTAAGGTATAGGGTAATTAACGCTTTTATTTTTAATTATTTGTATGATTTTTCGGCTATGGTCACCCTTGCGGAAAAATGTAGTCGTAATCCAGTATATTATGACTCCAACTCCTCACCTGATCGCCATGATTTTGACACAACCATGATGCGTACTCCCCATATCTTCCTGCAGGTCAAATCATGATGAAAATCACGATGACAACCCATCTCTCAAAAATCTCGTTCTTTGCAATTACTTTCTATAATAATCCCTCCCTTATCGTGCGAGTCTGGTAGAAAGCTTAAGATGATATTTCCAAAGAAGTGCATACTCCCTGTCTTCCAGTCTTTCACCATGTCGAAACTACGTGCCCCCATCCCTTCGAGTAGAAAGGGCCTAAGTTGCTAGAGGCTGACCCTCACAGCAAGGAAAGATTGGAAAGAGTAGGGTGGCTGCCATTTTTCCATTGATTCAACGACCACAACTCAGAGGTGACAAAATATTTTTCCCTGAACTTGAACAACGATAAGGGTCAAGTTAGGGATGTTCAATTCAGGTTGATCGAGGGTTTGGTAGCATGAGCATGTGGTATTTCATAGTTGGGAGAACGTTGGTTCAAGAACCAGTGTTTCAACAAGAGTTTGTGTCCATCCTTCCTCCGCAGAGAGCATTCAGACCCCGCTTGGAGTAAGGAAATCTCACAAGATTTCTTGAAGAGTAGGTACCAGAACTTATTGTTTTTCTTACAAAAATGCATCACGTGTGAAGGTCTCTTTGGGCTTGCATTCCTGTTCCATATTCGGCTCCTTGCTCATTTCCATGACAAGCCACTAAATTTTGCCCTATTACTTAAGGATGTCGATGATTGCCAAGGAGAGGGGGGATAATTTAGAGGAAAACTCTACCACCAAGGGCTGGTGAAAATGATCTTAGTGGAGGTTTTGAAAGATAAAAATCGAACATGGGAGGAGTTCTTGACAGAAAATTATTTTGCAGAGAATTAGGATTTTGATTCCACTGATTCTATGGAGGAAGCACGAGAAGATAGACCAAGGAAAAATCCGCATATGCGTGGGCTACAAATAAAATGGAAATAAGAGGAGGAAAACTCTGACCCTTTAAAGTCTACAGTAGAAAAACTAGTGGAAAAAGTCATAGAATCGGAAGCCACTAGTAAAGAAGGAAAAGAGGGGCGACCTCAACTCTCCGAAGCCCATTGAGAAGAAGCCCAAAGAAAAACCAAAGAATAAGAAGAAGAATCCTCAAACCGTTAGGCTAAAAGCGAAGAAAAAGATGATGAGGTGGTGGTGACAGGGGAGATTGTGTGTTGAAAATAACACTGAGAGGGGGGCTGAATCAGTATTATCAGGATAATTATTCCTTTTCAAAACAACTGATATACGCTACTTCTATTTAATAAACCTGCGTATGTACGCAATTATGCAGAAGGAAACCCGTATACAGAACATGCTTTTACTTTACTTAATCTTTCTGATGATGATTGTTAGTCAGTGATGCAGAATCCAATAACAGTATCCAGAGACAGTAAAATAGAGTAGAAAGACAATCAGACACAAGAACACAAGATATAAGGTGGAAACCCAATGTGGGTGAAAACCACCTGCTGCAATTCGTCTCTATCTTTCTTTTAAATTAGAAAACTTCTTTTACAATGTACTGGTGCAGTCTTTTTACCAGTACACAGGCTGCAACCTGCAGAGAGCTACAACTCTCT
>APFE031001622.1:116090-128702 GCA_000404065.3 Pinus taeda | reverse complement strand
AACATGAAAATACATTAATTAAATCAAAGAGGGTGAAAAATCCCATCTCAAGTCAAAACTAGTCAAAGCTGGGTGAATTCCTTAGCTGTAGATGAATTCCTGTGAAAATTGCCCAACGGGTCGCGTACCTCTGCCTGACGAGTCGTGCTCCTTTGGAGCTGATTTTGAGGTACGTATAGGTCTCCAAATGAGACAAAAGTGGGCTTTTTGGAAAGGTTTGGATGTCTACTTTTTAACCCAAGTGGAATTTCTAAATATGGTGGCCATTTGCCCCTCCAAAATTGCAATCTCCCAAGATTGCTTTCTGTGTGTCAAAAATGTGGCAGCAAGTCATTTTTTGCTTGTTTTTTGACTTTCTGGAGGCCCAAAACTTGGTGAAATTTCTTAGTAATGGCTGAGAAAGTGTAACTTTCCATGAAAAATCTGGAAATGCTAAGGTTTTGCAAAATGGAGTTGCCGGGATGAAGGGTCTCACAGGGGGTGAGACCCGTTAATGGAGAAAACCTGTAAATTGCCTGAAAAAACCAAAATTTACCCAAAATGCTCACAATTTCTTGGGATTTGTGCGGTGGCTAGGCTATTTAGTGCCTTGGTCCTTGAGTGAAGCCTTGGCCAAGATATGGAGGGGATCGGGCCTCTTTCTCCGTTTTAGTGCCTCGGTCAACCGCCTTTGAAGCACCTTCATCTTCGCTTTGCACACGTGCATTCTCACCCAATAATGGTTCTTCGTGTTTCTCAGCAATTTCTTATCTTGGTTGGCCTTAGCCAACAGCCTCTCTAAATGAGCATTGAGCCAGATAAGCATAGCCTCTCAAGAGATAAAATCCTCCCATGGGATACCCTGCTGTTTTGACTGTTTGAATGCCCCTGTTCAAGGGACAAATCAACACAAAGGGAATGTTTAGGGAAGGGGAAAGACTTTGAAGGAAAGTTGGAAAAACATATGAAATAGGGAGTTAAGGGAAGGAATCATGATAATAAACCCATCACGATATATATGATTTGAAAGGCTTTATGAGAGGTAGGGTTTAGGTTTAGTTTCTTGAATTTTTACGGGATAGGGGTAGGGTTAGGGATTTTTGATATTTTTTGGTAAGGGAGAATGAAATAAAATGATGAGGGAGGTGGACAATAGGAGTAGGGAAAAAGTGGGGGGTATAAATGATAACCTTGAAAACAACAAGACAAACCCTAGTTCAACCAACACTTTGACATTTTTGAGCAAATATGCATTGCATTCATTAGTTCAAAATGATTGGCTTTAAACCACATTCACATGCTTTTCACCCTTTGGCAAACAATGTATTTTCATGAGGAGAGGCCTACTTGCAACCTTGAAGCAATCTGGGGTTGTTTGGCAGCTTACTGGCGAAATTTCGTGGAGGAATTCCCAACGGGTCGCTCGCCTCTGATGGGTCATGCCTGTGTAATTTTTACACTGCTGGAGGTGCCCTGACAGGTCGCGCGCCTCTAACGGGTCGCGCCATTTTACAGGAGGCTTTTGGAGGCCTTCCCGGTGTTAGAATCAAGTGCAGGATAGCTCGCGGGAAATATATTTGAGTCGAATTTCCAACCCAACTGGAATTTTTCAATTTGGAGTTCATTTTCCCTATCAAAAGTCAAATCTCCCAAGACTGGTCAAAAAGTGCCAAATGAGGCTGCCTTAAGGAAGAGTGTTGTTGCAGTCAACTTTTGAATGCCTTCCTCAACCCCAAATTGAGCTCATGATAGCTCATTAGAAATATATTTCTGTCTAGTTATCATTTTACCCGTCAATAAAATAATTGGGCCAACCATGCTAGGAGAAAACGTGATTTTCCCAAGGTCACTCCAGACGTGCCCTTGATTCTCCTGAGGCAACGGTATTCTTTGAAATTTCTCTCAAACCATGACACCTGTGCAAAACGTGAAGGAGAATTTTCTTCTTGGGCATGTTTTGGACAAAAACCTCTCTCAAGTTTCCCATATTCATCTTTTATTTCTCTGGAACATCATTTGAGTGCGACTTTTCCCGATGTGTGAAACAAGGAATTTTGTCGAAATGGAGCGAAATGAAGGGGATAGGGGGCTTCTAAATTCTTGGGGAAATTTTTGGGAGTGGGGAGGGATGTTTGGGAGCAGGGGAAAGTGGAATACCAGAGATTGAGTGAGGGGAAAGGGTCCAAAAGGGCAAAACACAGGCCCAACCTAGAAAATTGCCAGGTTGTAGCTAGAAACTAGGGTTTGTGGAAAAATGAGGAATTTGGCGGATTTAAGGGATGGGAAGTGTTTGATAAGGTAATTTAAGGATAGGGGAAGGTGTATGAACATCTGGATACAAGTTTTGCTGATGATTTGACCGTCCAAGAGAAATTGGCTTCAAAACCCTAGGAGAGGGAAATGAACTTGCCAAGGCATAACTGAAGCATGAACAAGATGTAAAATGACTCATTAGACACTGACATGATAATGAAAACCCTATGAATGATGATAGACTCAGCTGAATAGTGACATAGATTGGCATTTGGGCAACTTTAGAAGGAGTTAAAACAACCTCTAGACCTAATGCCTAGTGACCAAATTTTGCTTGAAGACTCACTGAAATGACAAAATTTGACCTTGACACTTTAAAATCACTTTGTGAGAGCATATTTGATCACTGGAGGAATGCTGGAAAGACTGACACTAACAGCTGGGAGGGATGATGTGGATGGAAAAATAATCCGATTTATTTGTGCTTGCAGTGTACCATTCAATGTGCTTCGCTCTCCCTATTGGCATGAAATGGTAAAGGCCATCAATGAAGCCCCAAAAGGATACAAGTTCCCCAACTATGAAAATGCTAGAACAATGTTATTAGAAAGAGAAAAAGCAAAGGTTCAAAGAACTTTGACATGTTTTACAAATGAGTGGGTAGATTGTGGGGTATCCATTGTATTAGATGGGTGGACAAATATTAGAAACCAACATTTGATAAATGTTCTTGGTGTTTCTGCTAGTGGTGCAGTATTTATTACATGCCATGACTCCTCCTCCATCAGTGCATCTTCCCAAAACATTGCAGATCTCCTATTGCAATCAATCAAAGATGTTGGTCTGAATAATGTGGTTCAGGGGATCATAAATAATGCAGCAAATTGTAAGGCAGTAGGAAAAATAATTGAGCGTACTCATCCACACATCTTTTGGTCTGGGTGCCTGGTTCACACATTGAACCTTTTGATGCATGATATTGTGAAGCATAAAGAATGTGGGTGGATTAATGAGCTTTACAGGAGAGGGAAGCAACTCATTAAATTCATCATAGGGCATACAAGGGTAAACTACTTCTATGGCACTTACTCCAAGTTGCAGTTGCTTAAACTTGCAAAGACAAGATTTGCCAGTTATTACCTCACCTTTAGGCGGCTACTGAAGGTGAGACAAGCTTTAACTAATATGGTGTTTGCTGAAAAGTTGGATGAAATTAACACTGATAGAGATGGTGCTAATGCAACCAAGGACACTATTCTTGACATGTACTTTTGGTCACAGGTTAAATATGTTTTGCAATTCACGAAACCAATTTATTACATGATCAAGTTTGGAGATTCAGATCGACCAATAATTGGGGAGGTTTATGAGCAAATGGATAGCATGTTGGGGCAGATTAAAGACATTGTTGAGCCTAGAGATATCGCCTTGTACAATTATATTCGTGTAGAGGTGGAAAACCGATGAGAAATACTAAATGTTCCATTGCATGCATTAGCATATGTTTTGACACCTAAATACTATCATCCATCATGGCTTTCAACACCAACACCTAGGGGGGGGGGGAAGCAGGAGAAAACCACACCAAGATGAAGAGGTTCACAAAAAATATATGATTGCATTGAGTAAATTAGTCCCTAATGAGGAGGAGGCTGCTATGGTATGGAGACAGTTGAGCAACTATATGCTTAACGCTGGTCCATTTGGGAGCATGCATGCAATTAGAGATCGAAAGACTTTTTCTTCTCTTGAGTGGTGGAACATGCATGGAGGGGCTAGTCCATTTCTATAGACTTTGGCATTGCGGGTGCTATCACAGGTGGTAAACACTTCTTCTGCAGAGAGGTGTTGTAGCTCTTATTCTTTCATCCACAGTGTTAAAAGGAATAGGTTGAGTTTAGACTGGGCAGAGAGTTTGGTTTATGTTCATTACAACTTGCGATTGTTGTCCCATTACTGTGATGATGCAAAGACTAATAAAGATCTTAAGATTTGGGACAAGAATCCAGAGGAGCCCAATTTGGAGGATGGAGTGTTGCGATTAGAGCAATTAGAGGATGCCCTTATCCAGGTATGTCCATTGTGGTATGAATTTTCCTTATAAAGCATTTCTCTAATTCATGTTTTTAATTTTTTTGTTAATTAGTGTTTTTTTTGTATGAATTTTTTGAGCGGTTCCAAGATGATGATGATCTTGTTGAGATGCCACCCGCATCTGGTCCCTTGATTCCTATGTTCCATGGTTCAACACCAACAGCAGGGGGTACATCTTCATTAGTTTTAGTGCCACAACTTCCACAGGTAGCGTCTTCTTCATTGCCACCACATGGAGGCCCACTGCCATGTTCTCTTCGCGGTGGAAGGAGGAGAGATTAATAGATATATTCACAATTTACTACTTTTGTCATAGATTAATCATTAGACTTGTAGGCTTGTGAATTTGAACCTTTTTTGTCTTGGTGGTGACCAAGTGACATATTTTGTAAACATTATTATTTGAATTTTGGACATGACAAATGTTGATAGTTGCTCACTTGCTAGATAAATCATAATATGCTCTATGTTTTATGTTTTATAATGTACTTAAATGTTTTATGTTTTATAATATGCTTAAAAATTTGATGTATGTTTGTAATTGCTAGAATATAGATGGTTGATGTTAGAGTAATTAATCATTGATGTACATACTAGTAACTACAATGGAATCATGGATGCCATATCTATCTTGATTTATGCAAAAATATGCATGTTTTCATGTCTTCTACAACTAATTTGGTATTTGGGATGTTTGTTTTGAGTATAAATACAAATATATATATTATATATATATATATATATAGTAGACGCTTCCGCAGACGCTTCACTTCCTAGATTTTTGGAAAATGACGCTTCGGCGTCCCCGCTTCCAAAAACGTCCCCGTTTCGTTCCTGCTTCGTGCAACATTGGTTTAAAGGGTTTGAGCTTCAATAACGAAGCAGAGACAGAGAGGGGCGGAGACAGTGAAGCTGGAGGAAGATTTCTAGATCTTGTGAATGCATTGCAGAGGAAGGCCGAGATTTCTCTAGGACATTGTGCAGAGGCTTCAGAGGGCAGTTCGATTTGGTGAGGAAGGAAGCCATTTTCAGTTCCAGAGGGTTGGAGAAGCGTTTTCCCAGTCAACAACAGACAGGATAGCTTGATCTATAGTTGTTCTGGGCTAAGCGTGTAGCAGACTTTGCTAGGGTGACGCTGAAGCTGCACAGGGCTAGGTGGACAACTTTTTTTCAGCGGCAGTCAAGTGCTGGGAATGCTCAGAGTGGGGGTAATTTCTGTAAAGTTATTTTTGCCAGTGTTTTCTTTGTAGGATTGCCGCTATTCAACATCCAAATTGTACTCTGATAATTTCACTGCTACATAATAATAAAAACCCTTAGTTGCTGCACCAATTTTCCCAAGTTGTGTTTTTTCGGGGACATTTGTCCAAAAATAATTTTGTTAATTTTTATGTGTGTGCTAGCATATTTCTCAATTTCCAGTTTATCTTCTGCATAATTTAATTTGGTGAAAATTGCAGTAGAGAATTATTCGTTGTTTGTGTGGGCAAATAAATTGTTAAATTAATTAACAAATAGAACAATAATTTCGAGTTGCTGCAATAGAAGTTGAAAATTTCACATGGTATCAGAGCAATGATCAGATTAAGTAGCTCAAAACGAAGAGGGTGAAATTCACTATTCAGAGGGAACAACAACACAATTTTTTTAGGGACTGCATAGACTCTAGCCAGACAGTGCGAGTGGCAGAATTTTTTTTCGATTTCCAGTTGCAGCAAGCAAGAAGAGTTCGATTTGCTCAGAGCAAGACTCCAATAGGTAGAGGTAAAGCTGAGAAGTATTTACGGGAAATAACGTAGTAGAATTGTTGAGCAGATTTGAGCGGAAGAGAGAGAAATTGCACACACAAAGGGAGATTTCTCTCAGAGGGTTTCTAGCCAAGAAATCCTATTTTCCCAGTTGCAGGTGGCACTAATAGCTAGCAGGACTGCGTATTCCAGAAGGGAGTGTGAGTAGCAGTGGAGTAGAGGAAGAAGGAGTTTCCAGACCAAATTCAAGATGGCCAAAGTTGGGCATAGAGATCAGGATAGGTTGGAGGGAGCCTTCAACTATGTCATTTGGAAGGCTAGGATGTCTTTCCTTCTAGATGAATATGGCCTGAAAGCCTATATAGATAATGTGGTAGCAGTACCCCAGGATGCCGATTAGCTGAAGGAGTATAGGAAGGAGATGGCTAAAGCGAAGCGAATGATCTAGGATGGAGCCTAAGATCATATAGTCTCACATATATCTAGCAAGAACACTGACAAAGAGATGTGGGATGCTCTCTCCACAGTATATTAGAGTTCTTCCAAGCAGCGGAAGATGTTTCTCTATAAGACGCTGAGGAGCATCAGGATGCAAAAGGGTGAGGGAATAGATCACTTCCTCACACGGATTCAAGAAGTCCTAGATCAGGTAGCAGCTGTTGGGGAGACGCCGCAACCCACAAAGCTTATACGATTGGCACTAAAGTTTGTCTTGGAGGACTGACAAGTGTTTTTCCAAAGCATATTGGGCACAAACACTTTGCTTGGATGGGATAGGATGTGGGCCGATCTACAGAAGGAGTGGAGAAGAGCTCTAGTAAAGAGCACCATCAGTGATAACAACAATGACGTGAAGAGTGAGAAGAGGAGAATGTGGCCTTAGCATCAAAGGGTCCTAGTCAGGGGCAAGGGGAAAAGAAGAAGAAGCAGGACCTAACAAAGGTCAAGTGCTTTAGATGTGGTGTATTCGGCCACTACAGTACGCAATGTCCTCTCAGGAAGAAAGACAAGCCAGAGAAGCAGGACCAGACAACAAAATTCGCAAAGATTGATAAGTTGTCCTCCAGGTTGGAGGAATATTTTGCGATGTTTCCAGTTATACCTCTAGGAGAGAGGTGGGGTGATCTAAAGCTATAGTCCCATAGCAACGCAGATATGTGCAGGGTCCATTGAGGTGTCCTCTTGATCGATCATTACCTTGTTATAGGGGCCCACAATATTCAGTAGCAGGATGGATTAATGTTAGTTGATGCGGTCAGATTCTAGAGTGACAGTTCCAGGCTTGTAGCAGTCAGGTACCGAGGAGCGCAGTGCAGTGTTGGCAGTAGTGCAGAGTCAACAACAACACAAATTCCTTAGTGGATAGTGCAGTAGCTAGTAGCAGTCAAAATTCGGGAGACAAATGCATCATATTGAACATAATTGATTCAATATTTAGGATGCTTCTTAGTTGCAGTGCAGATGCAGGGTTGGCAGTGCAGATGCAGGGTTGGCAACAATATTGTAGTGTCAACAGTAGCACAGATGCAACATTAGAGTTGCGTAGTGGCTAGACATTAGTAGCATGATAGAGGGTGGTACAGAGACAGAGTGTTGTGGTATTGTGTGCGACACTAGAGAGAACACATTCCTGTCTAAGAGGGAGTGTTAGTTTTTGTAGCATCAAAGGTGTTCATGTCTTGAAACTTTGTGGAGAGGCTAAAACACATAAGTTCTCCATAACCCATAAATCGTTTTTGGAAATTCCACCTAGAAGTGTCTCAATTAGATTATTAGCCTATTTT
Organism: Pinus taeda; assembly: GCA_000404065.3. Lineage (NCBI taxonomy): Eukaryota > Viridiplantae > Streptophyta > Pinopsida > Pinales > Pinaceae > Pinus > Pinus taeda. The sequence goes on along the minus strand of APFE031001622.1, from coordinate 120,844 downwards.
TAATTATTTCCCAAGTCTAAATTTAGGAAAAGGGATTAATTAATCAGAATTAATTGAGATAAGGTGTGAATCATCTAAAAACATACATGGATTGATAGCGAATTAATCTGGGCTCTTGATTATTTTTTAATCTTGGTCGTTGGAGGTCCAACAAAAGATTATAAGAAGTCAATAGGTAGATGGAGAACACACTTGTGAGAACCACAAAGAGTTCAATTTTCCAGAGAGCCAATAGTGCTGGAAGAGTTCAAGCATCAGTAAGGAAGCGGAGACAGAGAGGGGTAGAGACAGTGAAGCCGATGCAAGATTTCCAAGTCTGGTGAGTGCATTGCAGAGAGAGGTCGATATTTCTCAAGGAAGTTGTGTAGAGGCAACACAGGGGCTTCTAAGGGCAGTTTGATTTACTGAGGAAGGAAGATGTTTTCAGTGCCAGAGGCCGGACAGAGGCTCCAGAGGGCTGAAGAAGCATTTTCCCAGTCAAAAGTAGGCAGGACGACATGATCTATAGTTATTCTGAGCGGAGTGTGTAGTACACTGTGCTAGGGTGATGTAGAAGGTGCACAGGGCTAGGTGGACATCTTGTTTTTTAGAGGCAGTCAAGTGTCGGGATTGCTCGGAGCGAGGGTAATTTCCCTCAAGATATTTTTGCCATTATTTTCTCTACAGGATTGCCAATATTCGACATCCAGATTGTACTTGGATAATTTCATTGTTGAATAATAATAAAAATCCTCAGTTGTTGCACCGGTTTCCTAAAGTTGGGCTTTTCTGGGGACATTTCTCCAAAAATAATTTTGTTAATTTTTATGTGTGTGCTAGCATATTTTTTAGTTTCCATTTTATCTTTCACAAAATTTAATTTGGTGAAAATTGTAGCAGAGAATTATTCGTTGTTTGTGCAGGCAAATAAATTGTTAAATTAATTAATAGTTAGAAGAATAATTTCCAGTTGTTGCAATAGAAATTGAAAATTTCACATAGTGGACTACCGAACATGCGCAAATGACTCACATCCGGTTTCACTCCTGTAAACATCTTCTCAAGAGTCACGTCCTGCGATATCCAGTGAGGGCTCCAGTGTTGTACATAAACAACTGTATTGCAGGCCTTCGCCAACAAAATCATAAGCAATTCCTGATCATAGATCAATTCCCTCGTTGCCTCCATTATGGTCCCGTTCTTTCTCTCAACAACCCCATTTTGCTGAGGGCTATAAGGTACCGTGAGGTCCTTCTTGATTCCTGATGCCTTGCAAAAATCTTGGAACTCGTTGGTGGTATACTCGCCCCCATTATTTGATCTCAACACCTTACTCTTCTTCCCAGTTTGGTTCTCCACGAGCTTTGAACTCTTGAAACCAACTGAAGACCTCTCTATTGAATTATGTAACTAGGTTTGGTATTCATAATGACATATTCGATCATGATTTTATTTATTTAATGAAAAGAGAAAAATAAATTTTTTATTGTTTCTTGAGGCATGGGTTTCATGCTCAAGATAAATTTATTTTATAGGTTGAGCTCCCATTGAGAGCTTCTAGGGATTGTCATTGAGTCAACAAGTCATAAGAGTCATTGTCATGTATGAAAGACCCTTGTTGGGCATGTTGTAAAAGATATTATTTGAGACGAAATAGAGTCAAAATGACACTCCAAGACCTCGTCAAGTGCTATCAATAAGGTTAGCCTTCACAAGCAATGAGTTGGCCTAAGACAATGACAAGTCGACCTAATATCAAGTGACTGGATGCTTATATATAAGGCAATCAACCTCATTCCAGAATACACTCACAACTCACTCAAGTTTGATCAAGAAAGAAGAGAAGTGCGAGTAAGAAGAGGACGAAAGGAAGAAAAGAAAGATCGAGTTTTTAGATCGGTTTTGGGCTATTTCTGTTCACATGTGCAAGGAGACGAGGGCACATCCTACTGCAACAAATGAAAAGTACAATCACCTCTAGAAAGCCGAAAAAAGACAAGGAAAATATCTGTTTTGCAAGCCGAAGTCACAAAGAGACTAGCTCAAGTCAAGCAAAGGAGAGGAAGGGTCAAAATTTCCCTAATCCTATCACGTGTGAAAGTTGCAGTCAACTGCAGGAGGCCGAGAGTTGCGGGAAGAGAAGTTGAAAATTTCAGACTAGTGTTGCAGGACGAAAGAGATATTGCAGCAGCATCAAGAAGAAGATCGACTTTGACTTGAGCAATAAGAGGCAAAGTTTGACTTGGTCTTGGAGGAATTTTGGTCAAGGGTCTAGGTCTTGGAATTTGTCAATTGAAGATTCTATAAGAAGAAGAATTCTTGTGGGTTTTCCTCTCAAAGTTGGAGAGGTTTTGGCCCTGGCTGATTGCCTATATCTTGTGTCCTTTGTTTTATTGTTCTTTATGGTTTGGTAGCTGTTTGATGAAGAAAACACTAATAATAATCAAGTGAAAGAAAAAGCAAATTAAGTAAAGTAAAATATACCCCACAAACAATGATCAAAAGCAGAGAAATCATCCCATATTGCTGCCCCTAGATTTCTCAACACTCTCCCTTGGTCTTCATGAAGAAGATCCAAGTCTTCCTTGAAAAATCATCTATGAATGTCTCAAGTACAAAGACCTTGTGATCGATTCCACAAATGTCTGAGTGCATCAAGTCTAGCATTCCCTTAGACTTGGTCTCGCTGTGAGGAAACGAGGCCTTGGCCTGCTTACCATGTGCACACGCTTTGAGGTTGCTTGAGGGAAAGCAACATTTGGGAGGGGAGAATTGTCATGTCCCTTCTCAAATGAATTAGTCACGGGGTGCAATGACACAATTTTGGCCTCAATTTTGGCTTAGGAGGAGGACCCCACATGTAGAACTTAGGAACTATAGGCAATTCGAATTATTTTTGGTAGCTAGTGGAATGTGGGGGCCACCACATGCGTAATTTGAACTTGGCCAAGGAATGCGTTGGAGGGAATTCGAACTAGTGGAAGGAGGGGCCAACAAGAGGCGAAGGGGGTCCAAAGTGATAAAAGAGGATGGAGCTCTCATTTTGCAGCATTTTGATTATTTGATAAACAAACTTACTCTTGTACGCTCTGCTGCTTAGCGAGTCTACCGACTGTTTAGCCACGAGTCTTCCGCAGGGAAGATTCAACCTCTTCTTCGGGGGAATATCCGTGCCCGCCCTAGGGTGGTTGTTCCACAGAGGGTGCAGGAGTTTCAACATCGATTCATAGTTCATCTAGTGACGCAGAGGAAGGGATTGTGTAATTTCTAGGCAGCCAGAAATACGTTGAGGAGGATTGAGCCAGCTAGGAGGTCCCTAACTTGTTGGGAGTTCCAGGAGCAAGGAAGGTAGAGGGTTGAGGGTATTTTCTCAGAGTTTTGCAGCCAACCAGTCAATACATATAGCAATACGCATTTCTAGACAGAGGGACTGCGCAGTGGCCTTTGGCAGCAAATTCGTGGGGCTTAAGTGAGTAGCCATCAGGGCCAATGGCCATCTGAGGAGCAAGGGATCAACTACTACAGGTGAAAGCAACATTTGAGGGGTGTTTCTAGGTGGATTTGCACGCTGTTTCCTGCAAGTCGAATTTGGTAGCAGTAGACGGAGAGGGGCTCCCAAGGGGCCGAAAATCTAAAGTCAAAATCAGATAAATTCCCTTTTGGGTTTTTTTGGGTTTTGTCCAAGGAGTTTAAGGTTGAAAGGACAAAATTTTCTTGACAGTTTTCGGGCACATTCAATCAAGTCGATATCAGCGAAACACCAGTTTTCTGGGAAAATGGAGTGCATAGTGGTGCAGCAACTGAATAACCATCTTTCCAGCTATTCCATCACCTGGGTTTGGTCCAGCTTGTCCTTGAGACAAGCCCATATGCGCCACTTCATTCATGTATTGTACTCATGCTTTCATATTTCATAATATAGGGCTCAATAGTTCTAGTTTTACAATGTTTCATGGGTGTTTGATACACATTTTTAATTTTATGCTGTTGCACTATTTGCTTATTTGAAATATCACTTAAATTCTTGCTTAGGACCATTACAGTGGTATCAAAGACTAATTCTTGGCTCAACTGTGGGGTTGGTTTCGTATGAGAGGAGAAGACCGGGAGAACATCATTTACCAGAGGCAGAGGTACAAGAGCTGAGAAAGGGAGTTGGAAATTACTCCCTACACGGAGGAAAGAGGGAAAACAATGGCTGGAGAGGAGGAAATGACAGAGCCCAAGAGTAGGGAGGAGATGGCTTTCGATAGCCTCTTGAGGGAGCAGGGAGGAGATGGCTTTCGATAGCCTTTTGAGGGCTCTGAGTGACTTGGCCAAGGGGCAGAAAGACATGCTGGAGGAGATCAAATCACAGAGCTGAGACAGAGCCACACCTAGAGGGTTTTTGTGTGGAGAGATTTCGGGGCTTCTCAACCCTTCGATCATCCCTCATCAGCAGTGCAACACCCTTCAGTGAGTGTGCCCACTAGGGCCACACTACCCTCCTTCGTGCCAATAGCACAGATCGAACCAGCAAGGGAGGAAGACACTCCCCAGATTGGGGATTACTCCAGAGAGTGGTAGGTGATGGATGAAGATTTCAAAGAAGCCCTCTCCTTCAGAGATTACTGCAAGCTCAAGCAGAGTGACAGGAACAAGGGGTATGGAGGACAGGGGCCCAAAACTATGAGTTGTAGAGAACTATTGGGAGGATGTACTGATCCGGATTTAAACAGGAACGCAATAGATTACAGAGATAACCATAAATACAGAGATGCGATAACCATAAATAA
>APFE031001622.1:80349-108617 GCA_000404065.3 Pinus taeda | reverse complement strand
AACAGTCTACGCTGAAATAGAAGGGGGCCGAGAAGCTACAATCATGCTTCTATGGGCCCTACTAGGTGACTAGGCGGGTTGGGAAGGTGGCCTATGAGCTAGCGCTGCCTCCGGGGAGCAGGATCCATAACATATTTCATGTCTCATGCTTGAAGAAGGTGTTGGGACAATAGGTGACCGTAGCAGCTGATCTACCCCCATTGGATGATGAGGGCCATTGGTGCTGAAACCAGAGGCCATACTGGAAAGCAGGGAGAGAAGACTGAGGAGCAGAACCATCAGGGAGTTCTTGGTGCATTGGAAGAACTTGCTGGATGAAGATGCCACCTGGGAGGGTGAGCACATACTAGAACACCCGACTTTGAGGTTGCTTGAGGGCAAGCAACGTTTGGGAGGGGAGGACTATCATGTCCCTTCTCAAATGAATTAGTCACGGGGTGCAGCAACAATTTTGGCTTAGGAGGACCCCACGCGCAAAACTTAGGAAATATAGGCAATTTGATTTATTTCTGGTAGCTAGTGGAATGTGGGGGCCACCACATGAATAATTTGAACTTGGCCAAGGGATGCGTTGGAGGGAATTCAAACTAGTGGAAGGAGGGGTCCGCAAGAGGCTAAGGGGGTCCAAAGTGATAAAAGAGCATGGAGCTCTCATTTTGCAGCATTCTGATTGTTTGACAAACAAACTTACTCTTCTACGCTCTACTGCTTAGTGAGTTTACCGACTGTTTAGCCACGAGCCTTCCGCAGGGAAGATTCAACCTCTACTTCGAGGTACTATCTGTGCCCGCCCTAGAGAGGCTGTTCCATAGAGGGTGCAGGAGTTTCAACATCGATTCACAGTTCATCCAGCCACGCAGAGGAAGGGACTGCGTGCTCTCTGGGCAACGAAAAATTGCAGAGGAGGATTGAGCCAACCAAGAGGTTCCTAACTTGTTGGGAGTTTCGGGAGCAAGGAAGGTAGAGGGCTGAGGGTATTTTTTCAGAGTTTTGCAGCCATCCAGTCAGTACACACAACAATACGCATTTTTGGGTAGAGGGATTGCGTAGTGACCTCTGGTAGCAAATTCGTGGGGCTTAGGTGAGCAGCCATCAGGGCCAAGGGCCATCCGGGGAGCAAGGGATCAACTACTACAGGCGAAAGCTACATTTGAGGGGTGTTTCCAGGTGGATTTGCAGGCTGTTTCCTGCAAGTCGAATTTCGCAGCAGTAGCCCGAAAGGGCCTCCCAAGAGGCCGAAAATCCAAAGTCAAAATCAGAGAAATTCCCTTATGGGTTTTTCTAGGTTTTGTCCAAGGAGTCTAACGCTGAAAGGACAGAATTTTCTGGGCGGTTTTTGGGCACATTCCAATAGGTCGAATTCAACAAAACACTAATTTTTTGGGACAACAGAATGCCCAGTGGTGCAACAACTGAACAATTATCTTTCCAGCTATTTCATCACCTGGGTTTGGTCCATCTTGTCCTTGAGACAAGCCCAGGTGCACCACTTCATTCATATATTGTACTCATGCTCTCATATTTCATAATATAGGGCTCAACAGTTCTAGTTTTACAGTGTTTCATGGGTGTTTGATACATGTTTTTAATTTTATGCTGTTGAACTGTTTGTTTATTTGAAATATCACTTAAATTCCTGTTTCGGAACATTACATTGATCTTGTTTCGTTCGCTATAATCTTCCTTATTATCAATTTCCCTTCGACATGCTTTAACTTCTGCATATGATTTTTCTAAACGCTGAAATGCTTCTTGAATTTTAGTAAACTGCTCAATGCATTTAGGGCGTAAACGTAATGGCATATTGTGTGGCGAACAACGTTTAAAGGCTCACATGATTATATTATGCGCCATGGCTTTGATACCACTGAAGCAACAAAACTGATAGCTTGTTGGCTTGAATGTAAAAATACACGAGTTATTTTGTAATAATAATTTATTATGTATATAAAAATGTACAAGTGATGTCGAATGTTATAATGAGGACCCACATATATACTAGGCTGGTTTCCTTTCGCGATTGGGCATGTCTTTGTAGACATGCCTTTTCACTTAACTTAATGACTATTTAACATAATACATATTTGATTATTTATATTATTTATATTCACTTTATGTTATGTGATTTATATTTGTAACACTCCATTATCCACAAACTTGAAACCTGTTGTGACGGTTCTAGAAAGGCATGACATCAAGGAAAAGTTCTTGAACTTTTTAGCTGTCTTGTCTATTTGAGCAATGATTCTCTCGCTTGGTCTTCTTTCTATTTGGACACTAACTGGAAACAAGTTTGAACTTGTGACATGCAAAACACTTGACTTTGCTCATGTCCTCCTCCTTTTTACTTTGTGAAGGTCCACCTCCACTTTGGCTCTGCTTGGCCTTCTTTTTGCCCTTTTTCGCTTTTGCAACAAGAGCAAGCTCATCTTTCTCCTCACTACTTCTTCACTTTCCTATAGCCAATGAGTTCTCTTAGGTCTCCTTCTAGATGAAGTCATCCCACAATCTTCTCCAGTCAGGAAGCTGTTGCCTAGAAATGATCCCATCCACAACGGTGGTCCAATGCTTAACATAACCCTTTAGAGCTTCCTTCACCAACTCCGAGTCATTCATAGTTTCCCCAATAATTGAAAGCTCATCATGAGCCCGCTGGATTGGTAGCTTGGGAGGTGCTCCAAACCCTAGGCTAGAGGGTTTTGGAGGAATGGGCACACAAAATGGTTTTGTGGGCTTAAAACCCAAGCCTGGGCGTTTTGTACCCAAGGGTGTGGGGCCAAAACCATGATGGAAATTGATGATTTGGCACATGGAGAAGAAGGAGCAACCTTAGAGGAGTTGGCCACTTCAACCATTGAAAAATGATGTGTCAAACGAAAGATATTAATTTTTAAAGGTCATTGTGGGTGAAGAAGACCTTAAGGTTTGGTCGGCCAACATATTAAGGTGCCCTTTCAAGGGAAGTTATGTCACCCACATGAAGGCTATATATAAGAGTCGAGTTAGGCTCATAAAATACCTTTTTGGTGTGGATTCCTTGAGAGACAATGTCGCAGGTGTCTGAGGTCTAAGGCAACTAGCGTGGAGGCCTAGAGGATGGATTCTTGGGCAAGATTTGGTGAAGATGTTATGTATATAATTTATAGAAAATAATAAAAATAATGTAAACAACAATAATAATGAATAATGATTAATTAGCTAGTAACTAGTTAATGAAGAGGTATATCCCTAAGGAGATAACCGTTGGTTAAGAGGTACCTGCCTAAGATATATATGCAGGCCCTCACCCTCATTGTAATAATCTCACATCAATTCTTTTATATAGCATTCAATATACATTTTTGTTGGACACCTAATCCTATAAGGGTTACTGTGGAAGCGGAATAGACTAAGGAAGTCCAAGAGACGTTGGGATGTGGAACCCAACGTCAAACCATGTACTATAAATGTATATGTTTTGTTAATAAAAAATGTACTCTCATGTTTTATCTTTCATATTCTGTTGCTGCCATGTGTGTGTTTAACATGGTATTAGAGCCATGATGTGTGGTTTGTGTAGTTTTCTTCCTCACAGTTTATGCCTTAGGTAGAAAAGAAAAAAAATGCCATGTTATTATTCCATGCGTAGTTGGTCTGCGCTACCTTGAATAGCGCTGGCCTGTTCTTCATTACCTGTAACGTTACATGCATACCTGACACTCCTGTGCACTTTGCCTTCCTGCGGCCTTCCTGCGTGTCAGAACTATCATTCCTCAGCTTCGTATGCAACGACTTTTTCCTGAGATATTATGCCCTGACATGACATTCTACTGCGTCAATTGTGTTAGGTAGAAAGGAATCAACTTTATCCCTATCTCAATTTCCGCTCAGATATGCACCCAACTGTTCATTTGATCTTACTGTTTTTTGAGAAAACGAGTGCCTATTGACCTGAATTATCGCTACCATAGAGTTAAACGTTACAATTGCCTCCTCCTCCAGTTTCTCCGCATTGTGTGATTTCCAATTTCCTTTGTGTGTTTGGAATTCCACATTATGGTGAGAATTCCATGTTGTGGCCAGATCTGGGTGTTGTCCAAACGCTGTCAACTTTGCACCTGTCATGCTCAAGTCGCAAGTTTGGCTTTAAAAGGTCCGCTCATTAATTTTCTGTAGTTAGGTCTGTTAATTCTAGAATTGAAATGTTCTTGATAATTATTTCAGAGCAGTCGCCCTCACCTCAGTTCTCTTTTTGAAAATAAGGAGAAACCAACTATCCATCAGCCATAACTATGGACTTGGTTTTGACGTTGGCTTTGCCCTTGGGAAACCTTTTCCTTTAATTACTTATTTATGACTTGATAATTACTTCGGAGCCGTGGCTAAGTTGGGGTTGGCTTTGAAAGTAGGGAGAGAGCACCGAATCAGCCGAAGAGCCAGAAACTGAAGCTGATTTTTCCCTTTTCCTAGAGATATCATAGCATTCCTAGTCTTGTTCAATCCCAAATTCAGATTCAACACAGGCTTATTTTAATTTTGGTTGGGCTTGTCTTCCCACTACAGGGGAAATAACTGAGTCTGCACAGTCGAAGAAAAGGTATTTGTGTTAAACATGGTGGCCTCCGCTTTGAATAATTAAATTTCGTGTTAATTGAATAGTGGTGGTTGTTCGTTGAATAATGGTATGTGTTGGTCATATTTCTTGGTGCGAGAATGTGAATATATCTCCTGGTGCAATTATTTATATATGGACTTGGCATTGTTTCCATACGCTGTACGTGATTGTGGGTTCGTGCTTGCCATGGTGAACACTGCCTGACATTGACACAGTGAATTGATTTGAGCACTAAACGTTGCCTAATCGAGATTGCCCTAAATGGTGAAGGTTAGGCATATCGGAAGCTTGCTCCGGTTTTGATACTGTTGGGATCGAACTTGATAGTCCCACAATTGTTCTACGAGAGAAGAACGAGTTATCATCTCTGCTTGCTTCCAAATAACTCCCCTGCAGTTTATGTCACAAACAGGGAACCTTTGGACCGCATAGATTCTGCTGAATCCCTAATTGGATCCCCTATGTACACTTTGACAAATCTCGCCCTCGATCTCTGAAGTGGGTTCCGGATCAGTCATATCACATTCACATCCCTTCCAACCATGCCGACTTTTGCCGCCTATTAGATGCCATTTGGGCAGATAATGTGTGAAATGAAGCACTGTTAATCCTTGAACTCTGAGCTCAGGGGCTTGACCTGAGAAGAGCTAGAGCCAGAACTGGTGGAAGATGATTTGAGATGATTGCACAGGTTGGAGCAGTCATGGGCTACCTGCATGTTTCTATCAATTTTGGGGTTTACTTAGCGTTGAACAGTTGAATTGGGTTATTCTATGCACTGCGTTAAGTTATGCACATGCCCTGGTCAAGGAACACATAATGTTGAAGACTTGGCTTATATACACAACTTTGAATAGAGCCAATGATTGGGCACTGATGCATGTGTTGTTCGTTTAAACCTATATCGAATGGTGCACATTCAGGGAATTTCTTGGTACGTAAGTCGTGAGGAGAAAGTTGGGCTGTATCGATTTTGCACCATGATGCTGGACCGAGGTTTATGTAACCAGATTTGATACTAACCTGTTTCAATGTTCTGAGCATAGGGACCATCTATATTAAGCTACATACATATATTTCAGAGATCACATATTCGTTGTGCATCAGTAGTTGTGTCTATACAATTTAGTGTTTGTTTGTTCAAAATTTTAAGTCAGATGGTCTTGAAACACATGGCTGTAAGGTCTCTGAAAGTGTGCATATATTCATCAAGGGTTTGAGACAAAGGATTTGATTTGAGGAGATGAAATTTAGCGTGGAGGTTTGATTCCATTCCTAATTTTTTCATTTTTGGATATAATTAGTCTGTGCAATCTTTGAAGATGGTGGTAAAAGATACGTGAATCGTGAAGAAGTGTTGAAGAAAATTGCAGACAAGTTGTATAACGGTTTGGTCTCTTTACAGAGACATCTCCTCATTGCTGTAGATTTTTTAGAAGAATTATATCCAAGCCACTCTATTAAAAAGCAGAGCTGCTTCAGTACTCTTTTGTCGTAAGTCAAAATGGCATTAATTTATGATGTATTAGATTTATTAAATACTTTGATACAATCTAATGACAATGGGATGGTAAACATCAACAAAGACACTCTCTGTGACATTTAGACCTGGCTGCAAAATGCACAGGAAAGGATCGATTTTTTGCAGCTTGAATCACAGCTACAACGAGAAGAGCTACATCAAAATAGACATAATTTTGAACCTGTTTTTGTTCAGAACATTGAGACAACCACCCATCAGCAGCAAGTCAATAATGTTACAGTTCATTCAGATTTAGTACCCAATAAAGCAACAGTTGTACATGCAGATGCAGAAGTTTAGTCTGCAGTTGTCAAGCCCATCATCAAACATTGGGAAGAACTTGTCCACAACAAGCACAGAACTGGTGTTGGATATGACAAGGACGTGCCCTTTCATATTCCAGACTACTCCAAACCAATCCAATTTCAGAGTGCTGGATTCCTTCATGACAGTTCACCTCCAGTTGTTCCAGAATTTGCCCCTCTTCCACAACAACCACAACAGATTGTGAAATGCCAACACTGTGATCAAGTTGGCCATGTGAAAGATCACTGTTTTGATCTTCATCCATGTAAGCATTGTCATAAAACTAGTCATTCTTCAAACAGATGCTTCGGAAACGAGTCTCCTGCAAGAACAAAGATTCATCTTGGATGGATCGCTTCTTGGCAATGGGCATCAACAACCAAGAAGATATTTCGGTCACATGTCAGAACTTGTTCAAGAGTATTGAACAGTCTTGCAGTTGAGTTTTCTTCATCATCTCACCTTGTATCTGACAGGGGGGGAAATGATGGTCATCTACAAGCTTCAAAGTCACATCAAGCGAGCTTGAGCCACAACCTGCCATACCAGATTCAAAGTTGTAGCCAGAGACAAAGATGCCCCTGAGCATGCCTTCAGTTGGTAATCTAGGACACTTCCTCTAGCAAAAGACTTCAGCCTCTTGCCAGTTTCGGAAGAATTCCAGGAATAGAGTTGGGGACACTTCCTCTAGCAGAAGACTTCATCTTCTTGCGAGACTTGGAAGAGTTCTAGGAATTGCATTAAGCATTCCAGAGTTATTGGTCATCCTTAAACCATCACAGGTTGAGACTTTTTTTTTTCAGGTTGAAGTTCTCCCTTTTATGCGGGGTGAGACCTCCCTTTCATGGTTAAAGGTTTCTCTCTTCAAAACATCAGGAGCACTTCCTCTAGCAGAAGGCCTGAGCTTCATGCTAGACTTGGAAGAGTTCTGAGAACTGCACTAAGTGTTCCAGTGTTGGTGGTCATCCTTAAACCACCCTCCTTTATACCAACATTTCAGAGAGCACATTCAGCCTAGTGCTGCCATGTATTTTTGCACATTTTGTATTACAACTCTTTTCTTGGACTCATACATAACCCTTTGGATTAACGGGGGGGATGTTGGACACCTAATCCTCTAAGGGTTAGTGTGGAAGCAGAATAGACTAAGGAAGTCCAAGAGACCTTGGGATGTGGAACCCAACGGTCAAACTGTGTACTATAAATGTATATGTTTTGTTAATAAAAAATGTACTCTCATGTTTTATTTTTCATATTGTTGATGCCATGTGTGTGTTTAACAATTACTTGTCCTACAATGGATGTTTTCATCTTCGAAGTATTTTAAAGATTATTACAAGTATATGAACTTTGTTCCTTACAGTGGTATCAGAGCCATGTTTGATTTCGACCTTTGGCCATTAAATCTGTGTCAACTTTGTTGCCGTTGCAACAAAAGCGTTTCACTACACAAATTGGAATTTCTCCATTTTCTCCAATTAGCCCTTGGCTATATCCATATATATACATATACTAAAAAGAGAAAAAAATAAAATAAAAGAGAAAAAAAGTTTATATATCAAAAAAAATATTAGAAAAAAACATAGTACACACAAAAGGCGTGGCCAACCCATCGCATAACCACCCAATGGACTCTGTCTGTAGCTTGTCACCATTTCCTACTTCGCTCGACAGCCTTTCGCACCCGCCTATTTCTACCTTGCCACCGCTGAAAAGCAACTAGCAACTTGTAGAAAAACACAGGGCCACGTCGCCCATTTTCCCCTTTGTTGCCTCTACTACGTCCACACTTGGCCGCGTCCTTCACTGCTTCCCTTGCCAGGTGTAGCCATCACTACGAGCCAACTAGATTTTGCATCCTTCTCCATGCAACCACTGCTGTAAATCTCCTTATTGCCATATTTTTCGTTTGTCATTGTTCCATTTGTTGCTTGCACATAGTTGCTTCTCAACTGCCAGTCCTGTTCCAACCTCCACCATACTAAACGAATGCAAATAGACCGTAGATTATCAATCCGTGTAATATATGTGATTAAATATCTATCGATATCAAACTTGAAGAAGAGCAACAACGAAAGGTCAAAACATTGCGACTTTTGATAATTAACATTCATTAATTATTAAACCAAATCTTCAAAGTTGAACTTCTGGGTTATCTTTACAGAAGGAATTAAGGCTCTCTTGTGCAAAAAGAAATTAAATAGTTGACATAAAATCATAAAAAAGGTGATTTTATAATATTAATAATATAATATTTTATATTTATATCCTAAATTACAAAGAATAAGGGAAAGGCTATATAATATTAAAAAGGGCGCTTATTGTTAACATTAAAGTATTGTTGACAAATACAAAAAAAGAACCGATTACTAAAAAAAATATAATGAGTTATAATCCAAAAATGAATGAAGAAAAGATGAGTTTCGTAAAGAAGCCACTATTTTGCACTCCAAGCCTATTTTGTAAAATGGAAATTGGGTATCGGTGGATTCATAAAAGTTGTGAATTATGTTGTCCAATATGTGGGAAATTATTTAATACAAAAAGAATGTCTAGGTGAAGAGCAGATGCAAATGAAAAGATTAGAAGAACAACTTGCAAAACTCCCTTTTTTTCCTCGTTCACCTACTTTTATCGGCCCTTGACCATAGACTAGTTATCTCATTGTTGGCCTTTATCTTCAGTGAAAAAATGAAGCATCGGAAAAGAAGTATAAAGATCTCAAAGATCGATTTTACGAAGAATAAACAAAAACTAACAAAGAAATCTGACGTCTAAGAGATCATAATAAAAAATTACTTGAGAAGGTCAAGAAGTCCAAAATTACAAAGAAAAAATTAGAAGAAAAAGAATGGCTTGAGAAAAAATTCAACAAGAATTTATCAGAGAGAGAAGAAACAAATTTGCACTTAAAAAACCTTAATCAAAGGTTACTAGAACAAATGAGAGATCTAAAAGATGAGAAGCTTAAACATCAAAACATTGAAAATAAGAGTGAGGAAGCAGAAACTGGAGAACTCTTATGTGTCAGAAATCATAATCAAAATCTACTCAATCAAATAAAAAACTTAAAAATGATAAGAAATCATTTCAAAACAAATTTGAAGAACTTATTGCAAAAGAAACATTAAAATCTTCAGATACAATAGTCCAAGTTGAAGAAAAAAAGAATGAATATTGATCTAGTAAATTCTACAACACAAGATGATGACAAACCAATAGAAGTTAAACACATATTCAGAGGTTGCAATTCAAGCAATGGAAATTCCAAGTGATGATTCAATAGTCAACTCAACAACAACAGTACTTGAAGTAAATTAGGAAACTGCCGCACACATGATAAGGGAAAGTCCAATAAGAAGAGCTCCTTATCGACATCTGAACCATAAGAGCAACTAAGTCAATATATATATTTGAACCATTCAGAACAAAAACAATAAATTTATGTTCCAAGGAATACTGAAGTTTGCAGAATCTAGTCCTATGATAACAATTCATTACAAATTTCCAATGACCGGAAGATTCCACAAAAGATTAATCTAGGATGGTCAGATCCATTCCTAGTCCAACAATTTTGTTTATCGCTTAGAGGATCATATCGTCTTATATAAACGAAGATGAAAGTTGTAAGACGAGAAGATATTCGAAATGGGAAAATAGGGCAAGCCCTTTCATCAGTAAGCTTTCAGGACAAATCTTTTTGAAGAGTAAGGCAATGTTATGTATATAATTTATAGAAAATAATAAAAATAATGTAAACAATAATAATAATAAATAATGATTAATTAGCTAGTAACTAGTCAATGAAGAGGTATGTCCCTAAGGACATAACCGTTGGTGAAGAGCTACCTGCCTAGGGTATATAACCAATCCCTCACCCTCATTGTATTAATCTCACATCAATTCTTTTATATAACATTCAATATACATTACTTGTCCTACAATGGATGTTTTGTCTTTGAAGTATTTTGAAGATTATTGCAGGTATACGAACTTTGTTCATTACAACAGATCCTTTAGAGGAGCCTAGCCGCAAATGTTTGAGGTAATTTGGGATTGTTTTGTGCTTGTT
This sequence comes from Pinus taeda, assembly GCA_000404065.3. Classification (NCBI taxonomy): domain Eukaryota; kingdom Viridiplantae; phylum Streptophyta; class Pinopsida; order Pinales; family Pinaceae; genus Pinus; species Pinus taeda. The sequence continues at coordinate 98,123 of APFE031001622.1, read as the reverse complement.
TTAATGTGTGTTGGTACTCTGTTCTGGGCTGTAGGGAAAGGCTGCTACAACAACGTGTTGGAGGCATAGTTTGAAGGGCCGAGAGGCCTAGTGAGGGCTCTCTCACCCATCCATAGACATTAGGAGCAGACCATAGTCAGAACAGGGGTGTTTTCCCTTTGAATAGAGGTCAGATTCTCTGTTGTTGCAGGAAGGATGTTCATAACATTTTATGTTCCTGCAACACCATCTCCCTGTTTTCGTTTGTGCTTTGGTAAAGATTGTTCAAGGCTACCACATTTGATATGTCGTGTCCTTCCTTGATATGTGAGGAATTATATGATCCCTCACACCATCCAAAATTACACACCTTGCTTTCATATCCTTAAGATCATGCTCAAATGTTAGGTTTGGATATGAAGGAACCTAAATGTCTGTATTCACAAAATCCCACAGGCCATTCATTCACAAATTCCCACATGCCATTCAATTTTAGAATCACTATAATCCGCTCCTTCCAGGGATTAAAGTTAGTGGCCCCATCCAACTTGTCTTCATATCGCCAACTACTCGATGGTGCCATCTTCACAAATCGACCTAGCCACAAAAGCCCAACTACAAAATTTAAAATAATTCTGATGGCATAAAAAGAAGAAACTTGTTGCAAACCCTAGTGATCTCTCTCTCTCTCTCAATGTTATCTAGAAAGCTCTGATACCATGTTAAATCTCCTAATACTAACTCTTATTTGTTTTCTTATGGATATTATTTATTCCTAACAATTTATTTAATTAACCAAAAAAATTCTGAGTTACCAAAAGTAAAATCACTGGTATTTTAACCTCTAGAAATATATGAAGCGAAAAATAAAAATTAGGAGAGATAAATCAAATGTTGCAACAGATAAATACCCACAACAATTCTCCGTCATTCATTAATCTGGAAAATTAGGTTTTTCGACCCACAGAGAACAACAAGGAAAAATACATTTACTAGAACTTGTAACTTGGCCACCATTGGATGAATTTGGCCTTTGAAGGAACTTGGCCTAGAGAATTTCTCCTCAACAATATGCAAACAAATCGACCTTGTGCCTTTCCTTCGAGCTACCACTGGGCGTTAGGAATTTTGGCCCTGGCAAATAAGCTTCTCCTATCAAATTGACCTCCCTCTCTCTTCAACAACTCAACTTTGCAATCTCCAGCAATTCAGAGTTTTGGATATGCCTTCAAATCCTCTTGTAATCTTCCTCCTCTGTGCTTCAGTCTACTGAGCCACTCGCACTAGTGAACATTGCTTTCTTTTGTTGTGTCTCCTCTCTTGTGTGTATGTGTCTGTGTCTTCACCTCTCCCTTAGGCTTTCATTTATAATCTTCATTAAGTGAAAATACCTAACCCTAATCTCCCTTATAGAAGATCTAAGAGAACAACAATTGAGATCATTTCTAAGTCACTTAAATAATTAAATTATTTATTCTTAGAAAATGACTTAATAGTTCACAATAATTAATTGACTCTAATTATTGTACTTTTCCTAACTTAGACTTAGGAAAGACAACATAAATCACTTACTCCACCAAGCAAACACCTCAAGAGGCAATAAATCATTTTCCACGTGTTAAGACATCAAGCCTATGCAGAAGACCTTCCAAAGCTACTATATGCTTCAACAATGAGGACATGGAAATAGAGTGTTTGACACGGGACATGTTAATCTCGGAAACTTGACATGGGACATGTCAATCCCGGAAACTTGACACGGAGGACATGATACACACACACACACACACACACACATATATATATATATATTCAAAAAATTTCTATTTATTTACAAATTATAGTCCCCGGGGGACAACTCAATTGGCAAGCCCATGAAAATAAGTGTTATGTTCCAAGTGATTCGAGGTTCAAATCTCACGACTGACCCATATTTGCAGAAGGGGCATATGTAGGCACCTACGTGTTATGGTGGTAGGGGTCAGAATTGACATCGTGACCGCGAGTATGAAATCGGTTAAGTTTCCCTAGTCAAAAGAAGAAAATACAAATTAAATTACAAAAATGAAATATAGACATAAAGTTTCATTTTTGAAGAAAATAGAACATTTACAAAACATTTGTAATCGCTTCATATTTCGATTTTTCCTTTCATTTACTCAATGGGAGATCATAAGAGCTCTTTCCATCCAGCTGAAAGTGAAAAAATAGCAATGAAAAATGCTGTTTAGAGTCGAATAGATAGGACATGTCTAGAACATGTGTCGGACACATGTTTGGAAACTGTCATGTTTTCTGACATGTGCTGGACATGTGTTGGACACATCCTAGTGTCCATGTCTGACACAGGATACATACATGGCACCCCTGATGCGCCCTGTTTTTAAAGTTTCCAATTATTCAATATTTCTAAAGTGGTTTGAATACATGTATTTTGTACAAGTTTTATATATTCTTTCTATCAGATCGATCCATTTAACAGCTTGTCATTGTTTTGTATATGTAATAGACCTGAGGGTTACATAAAACCATCACAGGTAAGTGACATGAAGTCTGAAATATCCTTAGTCGTACAAAATGTGTGTGTGTGTGTTAACTTATGAGGCAATTGAACAATGTGATTTCCTTATGTAGTGCTCAAGAAATCAGTCATGATGAAAGGACATGGTCATGGGAGTCTAGTTAATAATTTATGTATTATATGACTTTAATTTCAACTTTTACTTATATCAATCAAAGTCATTACAATATGTGACACATTTTATCAGGCAACATATTTAAACTCATATTTCTAGTCAAACGTTTTTATCTACAAATCATTAGGGGTACTTTGGTTCACCTCTTTTTATATTGAATCACAATTGATGCTTATGGGTTATTGAAAGTCAAAAGTCAACTAGTTTTTAGAAACAGAAAATATTTGGCAGTTCCACGCTTACACTTCCCCATATGTCCTTTGGTTTGTTGTTGTTTCAGACGTGATTCAAAGAAGGTTGTTTACTTACAGCATGGATTGTTGGATTCTTCTTTGGGGTAAGTTCTTCATTAAAGGCTCCATTTTTCATTGACCCTGGGAAATATTTGTCAAAATACTCTTGTGAAATTTGAATGATACAAGTGCGAGAAATTGACAGTGGCCATGGCTTTGCAGTAGTGAAATATGTATTTATTTTTTTGCTTTACATGTCTTAAAATTTTATATTCTTCTTCTCATTCTAGACTGGCAAGGTCTCTATTAGCATTACTTACATGGCCAAATTTGGTGCTATTCGTGTATATAATTCCTAAGAAGGCAATTACTCGTGTGGTTGTTATATGATTCACAGTTTCTTGAGTCTGTTGTTCTAGCTTCATTCTTTTTTCATCACTTTTGCTTATCCCATGGAATGAAAAGTGTTCAAAAGTCTTGAAACTTGCCCCTATTTATTTCATGTCATTTCTATTATTTTTATCTGAATTTTTTTTTTTTTTTGTTTCCTTCTAACATGCACTGGGCAGTTACGATGAGCACTTCAGATATAAAACTTGCATTTTTTTGTACTTGCTGATGTTGTCATCTGTGTTGCTTATCATATGTTGTAAATATAAAGTGTTTACATGATTCTTGGTACTTTAATGTCTCGTTTCTTCTCTAGTGCATAACCGTTATGTAGTTAGACAACTAGGGATTTTACTGCCACTCAGTAATCAATATTATTCTACAGTAGAATAGTTGATTACAAAGACGATCATTGCATGTAGTGGTTTTTTAACTTTTTTTCTCTATCTAAAGGTCATCATTTCTCATGTAAAGATTAGACTCTGTTTTATTTTATTTTATTTTTGAAAAATGCTTCAAGTTTCTAGATTAACAGTAAAGGTAGACTGTAGAAAATAGCTCACTACTAACTAAAGCAAAAATGTCCTTAAGATAGATTGAGCTTGAACATAACATAACTTGGGATCTTTCCTATTGAGAGTGACTTAGCTGTAAATTGGGCCTTGAATTCAGCATACATCAACCCACAGAAAGAGTCTAGATAAGATTAGATAGATAATTTTATTAAGGTCCAATGAATGACCACAAAAGTAGGTCAATGGGACTGAGCCTCTCTTTATGAGAAAGAGAAAAGTTTTGGGTCCTTCAAAGACCAAACCAATGTTGCTTGGGAGCGGGAGCGACCATTTTCAGAAGCTCCCGGTTTGGGAGCGAATCCCGGAGCGATTTTTAAAATATATATATATATATATATATATATATATATATATATATATATTATATTTTTTAATTTTTGATACATATATGTCAACAAAAACATGTAGAATGATGAATTAGATATAAAAAACACATAAAAAACATAGATTGATCATTGAACCATATCACAATCAATCATCTAGAAGTTATAATCTTCATCAACCATGTCCACAAGTTAGTAAAATACATATTACAACTGCAACATATTGAGTCTCATGAATCATGAATCATGATTCATCAAATTCAATCTTAAAGTTTCAACTTCAAGCTTTCAAAATTGAAAATTCGATATATAACATTATCATCATTGATCACCAAAGTTGTACTTGTAAGCTAAGTTTAACCATTACAAGAAATAATATCTTAGATATTTCTAATTCCTAACTTCTAACTGTTAACATGAAATGAAATGTTATAAAATGAAACATGAATAATGAAATGAAATGAAACAACTTTAATCTTTCACGAAGCATCATATTCATAATTCACAATCATTACCAATGAGTTATAATTGCCGACTTCAAACTTCAAATTTTCATTGTCAAAGTCATATATTGTTTACAAAAAAAATCATTATGATATGAAAGAGTCAAGAGTCAAGAGTCAAGGACTCAAAACTCGACAGTTATGAAAACTAAAGTTTAATAGAAACTAGAAAAGACAAGTAAACTGTAAATCTACATGTGGCCTTTGCCACGAGAGTCTCCAGGAGTATAAGCAGGTTGTGGTGGTCTTCTAGGAGTCTCTCGCACAGACCGACGACCAGATCTAGAACCTCCACGTGAGGGTGTAGATGGAGGTGGCGACAGCAAAGGAACAAGACTCGGAACTCGAGCACTGCTATTGGATGGTGGAGGTGGAGGTGGCATGGCTGCTGCAGCTGCTTCATCTTCATCCATTACAAGTTCCTCTTCCAGTTCTTCAAGATGTACAATGCCATCCTCCAAATTGTCATCCTCTGGGTGATTGTCCCAAATTTTATATGTGGGATCCTCATAAGCCCGATCACAGTAATGGCTCAACAACCTCAAGTTGTAGTGCACATAAACCAAGCTTTCTGCTCGGTTTTCATTGGGTCTGTTTCTTTTCACATTATGTATGTAGCTGTAGGTGCTCCAACACCTCTCTGCAGAAGAAGTATTTACAACCTGTGAAAGAACTTTTTTTGCCAATTTTGGCAAAAGTCCCTGGCCGCCATATGTTTCCCACCATTTGAGAGAATCACATCTATCTCTGTTGTCCATTCCATGGAAGTTACCATAAAAACCAGTGCCACTGAAGTATTTGCCTATTTCAAGGTGCACAACTGCACATTCCTCCCTGTCAGGTATCAACTTTTCTAATGCTTGCAAATATCCACTAGTTACCTCTCCATCTAAATGGGGTTTGGTCCTAATCCCACCCCCTGGTGCAGATTAGCCCAACCAATATGTAGAGTAGTATTTTGGCGTAAGGATATACGCCAAGCAATGTAGTGGAAGATTAAGTCTATTCCACCGTTCACACACACAATCGTGAATCAGTTTGTACAAGTCGGGATCTCTGTTATGAACAATATCTTTTATTTGCCCCAACATGGTATCCATCTGCTCATACACCTCGCCAATCACTGGTTTGTCTGTATCTGTAAACTGAATCATGTGATAAATGGGCTTGGTGAAATCCAATACTTGCCTCACACTTGTCCAAAAATGACCATCAAGAGCGGCCTCCTCCACCAGTTCAAAACCTCCCCTGTCAGCTGCATTTGTAGCAGTTTCCTTTAATACCTGCCAATGTGGACTTGATACCATGCTAGCCAATGACTCTCTTGCCTTCAAAAGGCACCTGAAGGTGAGGTAATAGCTACCAAATCTGGTCTTCGCAATCTTCAACAACTCCAATCTTGAGTGACTACGGAAAAGGCTATGGGTATTGCTATGATTTGTAATAAATTTTATCATTTGTTTGCCTTTCTTGTACAAATCACCAATCCATGTGTATTGTGCATTTTTGTTCTTGACAACATCATGCATCAGAAGGTTCAATGTGTGAACCAAAAATCTAGACCAAAATATGTTAGGGTATTTGTCCTCAATAATTGCTCCCGCTGCCCTACAATTAGCAACATTATCAGTGATGACTTGGATGACATTGTATGGCCCAATACGGTCAATTGTTTCAAGTAATGCTTCTGCAATGTTGATGGCGGTCTTGAACTTGTCTGAGTAATCATGTGCAGTTAAAAAGATTGGACCATTAACAGACACAGCAAGAACACTTATCAATGGCTTGCCTTTTACATTTGTCCATCCATCAGATACAATGGACACCCCATGGTCAATCCAAGAACTTGTCATTCTATTCAAAGAATGTGATATTTTTTCTTTTTCATGATCAAGTCCAACGGTTCTTGCCTTGTCATACCCAGGGCTCATCATTTATGGCAAAAACCATTTCGTGCAAATAAGGTGAGCGAAAAACATTGAATGGTATCCCACATGCATAGAGAAACCTGTAAGCCTTTGAATCCACATCATTCCTACACCCCTCATCAAGGAAATCTGATATGGTTCTATGCCTTAAAGCTGATGACCCTGTGCCTCCATATCCACTGCCTTGGGAGGATGCTGAAGGAGTTCTTTGTGTTTGTGATTGTGAGCTTGGTTCAAAGAAACCCCTTGATTTTTTTGATTTGTATTGGGCTTCCTCCTCTTCCCTTATGTATTTGGCTCTATCCGCTGCTGACACTGCTGGACAAGTTTTGATTCCTTTTTGTTTGTCTCCATCCCATGGCCTTTTCTCGTAGAGGTGTCTTCTAGCACGGGTGTATGAACCTGTGTAATCATTGTTGCAATGGGGCAATGAATTTAGTGGTTCCACCCCCTCTCCCTGTTTCAGCCCTGTTAACATATTTCCACAATGGGGTTTAGTCTTGTTTAGTTTTTTGAGGGTCATGTTCACCCTCCTCCAGCTCCTCCTCACTGGGGTTTTCATCAATTCGACTTTCTCCAGTTTCTTCATCCCCCTCTTTAGTTTGGCCCCTCCATTTCCTACTCTCCAGCACCATAATAACCATAAAAGGGACCAAGAAGAGGAAAATGCCAAGAAATATAGCCAGGTCCATGGTGTTTGATATTGTACCCTTTGAATCTGCAAATTAATTAATTTATTTAGATTAATAAATTTAATTTAGATTCATGATTTTTAAACTAAATAAGGTTAATAAACTAAATAAATTAAATTAAACTAACTAAATTACTACCTAACTAAATTAAACTAACTAAACTAACTAAATTACTAAGTTACTTACCTCTTTGTAGGCTTGCTCCTTGCTTCTCGGCGCTTGCTCCTTGCTTCTCGGCGCTTGCTCCTTGCTCCTTTGCTTTTGCTCTCCAGCTCTTTTCATTTCATTCAAGTGATAATGGAATGTTTTTTGGCCCATTGGGCTTTTAAAACATTTTTTGTTTGTTTGTTTGTTTTGTTTAATTTGATAATTTTTTGGGGTCTGCGGATTTTTTTTGTTTTGTTTGGTTCTTTTTCCGCCGGATCGCTCCCGGTTGCTCGATTCACTCCCGAAGCGATTTTTTAAAGTTCGGGAGCGGTCGGGAGCGATCGCTCCCGGAATTTAAATTTCGCTCCGGGAGCAATGCTCCCAACAACGCTCCCGAAATTGGCAGGGAGCAATTTTTTTTTGTTGGGAGCACGCTCTCGCCCGGAGCGCGGATTGGGAGCGGGTTCCAGAAGGGGGGGGGGGGGGGGGGGGCGCTCCCTCGCAACTCTGGACCAAACAGTTTGGTTATGTATATCATTATCCCCTTATGTTTTTCAAAGCTTGCCATGAAAGACAAGGGTGTACCTTCTTCCATGCTCCCTAGTTCTTTTGAGAATGGGAGAATTTGAAATCTTAAAATCTACTTGAGTGGCTAACATGTCACAGAGTTGAAATGGGTCCTGCAACCAGCTATGTGTTTACTGTAAATACATCTAATTCTAAGAATCTTCATCCATGCATCACCAAAGAGACTACAGACAACCAATTTTGCAGACAAGATAGCAGCCTGTAGTTGGATGTCAATAAAATCTAAGGCCCCATCCTGTTTGGACATTGTGCAGACTCTGTGCAGAACTATTGGAAGCCCCCTTTCACCACCAAACTTGAACCAGAGATATCCTTAACAGTTTTTATAATGTGCTTTTGGGTGCTGGAAGGGAGCCAAGAAGAAATATAATACACATGATTTGCCTCGGCCCTCAAGAATATTTTTAGCCACCATAATCTTACCAGCAAGCTATGGATCCTGGAAAAGGCAACTTTGCAGTTTACATGACAACTTCTGGAGGAATCAATCCCACATGTCAGTGATGTAAACATTAATTCCAAAGGGTACTCCCAAGTGTCTGATACGCTGACCTTCATTAACCTGTCTTTAAGGGCAATTCAACCAAGCAGGACAACATCTATTTGAAGGAGCCATGTTACCACCTGGATAAGCAGCCTCAACAAGGTTCGGTCAAGGCGCTAAGTGGTAAGCACACTGGAGATGCACCCACTGTCACCTCAGTGCACAATCTCCTTTCACTTTAGGCCAATTCTTACAATGCCATGGGGACTATCTCAATCTACACACACTTCACCAACAAGCCTAAAAGACCAGTGCCTAGAAATACCAAGCATGATGAAGGTTAGGATTTAATTGAAACAAAATGCTAGGTTTGATATATGACTAATAAGTGCAAAAAATACAAAAAAGCATGCAAAGATCTCTGATAATACACAATAGATGGTTACCTTTGATGTTCAAGAGTGAGGTAAGGGGACATACATCGAGTGAGATGATTTGCCCTTGATTTCCACTTGATTTGTAACCTGATTTGGACAAACTTATTGCTGTCCTGCACTTCCAGATCTGCACGATAACTGGAAAATGCAGAAGTAACAGATTTGGAGTGACTTTGAAGCAACCCGAAAGCATGGAAACACACTAGGATGATGGATCCTTGGGTGCTTGAGCTTGGGCACTGAAATGTGAGTGGAAACACACCCCAGGTATGATAAAAATGCAAGTAAATGGTAAGCTACAATGATCTTATCCAAACTTGCATGAAAATGGTGGTTCAATCCCCCAAGGTTCAAAATTGGAATAACACCCTAACCAAGATAAAACCTTTTGCAACACTTAAAGCAGCTTAAAACAATTCCTAATATTGATAATATGTACTTCAAATACTTTGGAAATGAAATTAGGGCTTTAAAGGGCTATGTCATGTCCCCATTTTTATTCTTCTTCATAGTACAACTAGGATGGATTTCTAGGGCAAGGGATGGCCAGGTCAGTGGGGCAGGTTTATGTCATCAGGGGTCCCAATGGAGTTTTGAGGAGTTTTTATGGGATTTGATGGTATTCGCTTGGCATACTCCATCATCCGCACAGTTTGCCTTTCGTTCCATCGCATTTTGACAACTTTCAAAAAATCAACGTTATTATTGGGCATAACTAAATTAATTATGCTTCTGGTGGCATTCCGGGGAGATTAGTTGATGGAACACCTCAGTGTAATAGCTCGTTGAAATTAGAACAAGAAGATCTACAGGATGGGATGTTGAGAAGAGACTTCTAGTGGCTGAAGAGAGTATGGTGGGCGATTTGCCATTTTCATTGGTTAAAAATGACTTTAATCAGTCAGCTAATTAAGGAAAATTAATTAATTGGAGAAAAAGGGCCAAAAGTGACTTAAGTGAAATAAAATAAATTTAAAGGTCATTTAAGATAAAGTCAATAGAGGAGCTTCTAGAATAATAATAAAATAATAAAATAAGATGCTTCTAGAGGCTTGGAGATCTATTCATCAGATCTATAAAAGTGGAGGAGGAGATCATTTGGAGACATCTTGGACTTGATATTGTTTCTTTTGTAGAGGTTATGAGAACTTGGTTCTCTACTTCAGCAATAGCCCCAAGACGGAAACCCTCGGGTGATTCAGTGAGAGTGGGCGAGCACCTGTCTCTTGCCTTGGTGGATCCATTCAGAGTTCACAGGTTGCTCTTTATTGATTCTCAGTTTGTTTTGGAGGCCGATTGTGGCATTATTGTAGATCTATCTGAGGCCAATTTATATTAGCTATATGGGTTATATGTGCATGGAAACCCCAGCCTATCTAATATAATAAAGTTGAGAGTTTTCTTGAACATTGTGTTGTGAGATTGCAATATTTGTTTATTTTTACATGGCAATCTTCTGTTTGTGAATGAATTTTTTTATGTGAAGTGCTTGTTCCAAATTTTCTTTATTTGGGACATTACAGGCGAGAAGCAACCTCTCTCACAAAACCCTAGGCAAAGAGCCTTACCAATCCTTGATAAGATATTGCTATAACTAACTTTTGGAATTGTGAAGACACCTTCAAACCTTGAAAATGATGTTAGATAAAGTTTGAAAGCATAAGACAAGAGGGCCGTTTTTGTTGAGAAATCTAGGGCATAGAAATTAAGTGATTTCTCTTCTGTTAGTACCTACTTGTAAATGCTTTTTACTTTAGATTAGTATCTTATTTTACTTAGGTTATTAGTTTTCTTCTTCATCAAACAACTACCCATGCACAAACCATAAAGAGACAAGAGACAAAATATAGGCTATTAGCCAAGGTGAAAACATCTCCCACTAGAGAGGAAAACCTGAACAAATTCTTCTTATAGTGATTCCAATTGACGAATACCAAGACCAAGACCCTTGACCTATTTGCCACTCCAAGACCAAGACACAAGATCCTTAGTCAACGATAGTCAACCTCCTGCTTTAGACCTTCAACCTTCTTGGATTAGGTCCGCAAACTTTGTACTTAATTCAAACCTTCTTGACTAGCCCTTCTTCCACTTCAGTGCCTTAGGAGGATTGCATTTCTCGGCTTCCATTGTTGCAACAAACTTCTCCTTCATTGCTGCAATATACTTCTTGTATAGAAGTTTTCTGCCCTTAAAAACAGTCCCAAAATACCCTTAAGAACTTTGCTCTTCCCTTTTGTTACTTTCTTGGTTGGGAGGCTTTTCCTTTCTCTCTTTTGCACTTCTAATTGTTTCAGGCCTTCATCGAAATCATCACCAAAATGCCATCTTAGAAGTGATGCCGAGCAACCCTATTTATAGTTGTTTCCTCTTTAAATAAGTCAACATGATTGCAAGTTGGGTCGTCGCGTCATTTGATGGAGATATAATTATCTTTCTTGAAGCCGACTTGAGGAGGAGACTTTGCTTGGTCTTCGAGGGCCTTCCTATACATTTAATGACTCATACAAAAGTTTTAATATGCCCAAGAAGGGTCCTTCATACATGATATAGACTCAAATTGACTTTTATGACTAGATGACAAATCCTAAAGGCTCACAATGGTAGCCATCACTAAAATAAATTTTCTTGCTCATGAAACCCCTTAGACAAGTATTACAATGATTTTATTTTGCTTCTTTTCATCAATTACATAAAATCATAATTACACATGTCATAATGAAGACCGAACCTAGTTACACTTTTCAACAATTTTTCCTTGGGCCTCTAGATTATTAATATGTCATAAATCTCAATAAAATCGTCTATGTCAAAAATGTAATTCGCGAACTTTCTTCTAGACAATAAATAAAGGTTTTCAATGGTTTACTTTCTATTTTTGATAGTTAGATTTTTCTATTTTTATGGATTTTTTTGAATAATGTAATAAATAAAAGACAAAAACTTGAATTTTGTAAAAAAAAAATGGTTGGATGCTGGATTAGGGCTTAAGTGCCTTATTTCCACTAGGGCAATTGGGTTCAATATGAATGCCCCTCTTAAGTTGGTTATTTGATTCTTGTGGATTAGTGCACAAAGACATAATCCTAGAATGTTAAATTACCTCTTTGTTTAATCAAGAAAAGTCATGAGACGATGCCCTTCTAGAAAGGATTCCTCCAAGGGGAAAGCCTTCGATCATTATATTATAGAATGAAATAAAATCAAAACCCTTGGTGAGGAACCTCTAGGGTATGGCCCAACAAGGAGAATTAATGCTTACCTCAAACCAACAAAGTTGTTATGAATAACACACACACACACACGCACGTGCATACACACACACACACACACATATATAATACAAATGATGTAAATAATAATAATAATCATGAATAATGGTTAATTAACTAATACTTAGTATCGAAGAGACATGTCTTTAAGGACATGACCATTCGTGAAGGGGTCCCTGCCTAGATATATATATATAGGGCCCTTATTTGTAACAAACATCATCTCATATTTTCTGTACATTTCTATTTAAATTTATTTGTCCTATCATTGATATTTATATACTTCAGATCTTTTGATTATTCTACTACGTTTATGAACTTTGTTCATAACATTTGGTATTAGAGCTGTTCGATCCTTTGGCCGCTCAACCACTGCACAAAGCCAGTCTGATCCGGCCTTTGGCTGTTTAAATTAAATAAAGAAGAAAAAATTAAAATAAGGAAAAACAAGTAATAAAAAATCTATATATATATTTCTGTATATATATATATATATATATATATATAAAAAACTTTTATAAGGAATATATATATGTATATAAATATTAAAAAACCTTTATAAGGGAAAAATAAATAAAAAGAAAGTTGTATTAAAAAAGTTATTATTAAAAAAAGAAGATGCAAACACAACAACCGTCATCAACCGCAGCCCCAACGACAACTAGCCAACCGGCCTTAACTATGCCGCCAAAAGATTACGCAACGATCTCCGCTGCTGCCTCGACCTTGCTAAATTGTATGCCGCCGTATTGTTCTAGGCTTCCAACCACATTGTGCCATCGCCATATCGATTCAACCTTGGTTGCCTAGCAGCCACAACAACCAGTCATCGATTTATTGAGTCATACCTTCTTGGAACAACATGTTGTCGGTATTCTTCAATGAATAAGGGACAATTCCTGTATATATTGAACTATTCAGACCACCGATTCATTTGACTATTAGAAAATTCATATTAAGTTATCAAACAATCATTTTCAAGGAATAGTGATGACAGTGAAGAATCATGTCACATCTCAAAGTTAATACCAAGAAATTAATATAAGGAATTAACTTATGATAAGTTAAAAGGCGTATCAACTAAAAAAACAAAAAAGGGGCATAAAAAGGTTTTAAAAGCAAATATTCTCATTTGATTATTTTACAAAAGGAATATATTAAGGAATTAGTTATATAAAAAAAGTCAAAATATATATATATATAATATAAATAATAACATATAAAGAATTATTTAAGGGTTGCATAGTGGATAGTTAAAAAAGATTTCCAAGGGATAAATAAGGGTTTCAACTACATTTATATATACTGAGTTAATTATACAAAAGCGGATTATTTTTAAAGTAAAAAAAAATTACAAATTCAATTCAAAAGTCATAATCAAAGTTGTAAGAGGATAAGTTATACAGGTATTTTAAAGGAAAGATGAGCTCCATAACTAAGTCAACATTTTGGATTAAATGTCCATTTTGTAAACGGAAATTGGATATTGGTGGATTCATACAACTTGCGAAATATGTTGTCCAAGTTGTGGGAAACTATTTAGCACAAAAGAACGTCAAAGTAATGAGCTGATGCGAACAAAAAGATTAGAGGAAGAACTCAAGAAACTTGAACAAAAAATTGAGGTATCAAAAATGATATATAAAAGCCTCGAAGATATGTTATACAACGTGTTGAAAGAAAAGGACGAGGAAATTTTACGTCTAAGGGACCATAGTCAAAAATTACTTGCAAAGGTGAAAAAGTCCAAACATGCAAATAAAAAATTAGAAGAAAGGGAATGTCTTGAGAAGAAATTCAATGAGAATCTATCAGAAAAGGAAGAAGAAAATCTACGCTTAAAAACCCTTAATCAGAGATTAATAGAACAAATTAGAGATTTAAAAAATGAAAAGCTTGAACGTCAAAACACTGAGAATATGGTTGATGAATCTGAAATTGAAGAACTATTACTTCTCAAAAATCATAATCAAAGTCTACTCACTCAAACTGAGAAACTTAAAAATGATAAGAAATCATTGAAGGACAAATTTGAAGAGCTTATTGCAAAAGAAGCATCCAAATATTCAGACGTAACAGCCCAAGTTGAAGAAAAAAGAATGAATACTGCTCCAGTGAATATTGCAACTCAGGAAGATGATAAACCATTCTAAGTAAAAATATATTTAGATATTGCAGTTCAGACGAGGAAAAATTCCAAGTGGAGATTCTGTAACCAATTCAACATCATCAGTTCCTGAGGTAAATCAAGAAATTGTTACATGCATGATAAGAGAAAGTCAGATCACAAGAGCTCCATATTGACACCCAAACCATAAAAGCAAACATCTCAATTGTAGAAGAATCTAGGGCTAATGTAGTTAATGAGATTCTTCTTAGCATGATAACAATTTGTGAAGTACTTTTATTTTTCTTGTTAACACAATCTTCTTCTTCTTATTATTATTGTATGTCCTCTTACTTCATCTAACTGTTTCCAAAACACAAAAGACAAGAACACAAGGTGTTGGCTCTTTGCCAGGGCAAAACCTCTCTCTCCTACAGAGGAAATCCCTTCTTTAAATTTCTCTTATTGGAGCATTGATTGACAAATTCCAAACACTAGACCCTTGACTTTATCATGCTTCCAAGACCTTGTCACTTTCCCCTTTTAGCTACCTTATGTTGATCTTCCTTTATGCCTGCTTTGCACCAAACTAGGGAAACTCGGTCCCAAGTCTAGTAGCCTTTGATGGTAGGCTTCTTTCCAGTCTTCCTTAGAGTTAAAGGGAGTCTTATGAAGACTCCCTTTAAACACTAGACCCTTGACTTTATAATGTTTCCAAGACCTTGTCACTTTCTCCTTTTAGTTACCTTATGTTGATCTTCCTTTCTGCACTGCTTTGCACCAAACTAGGGAAACTCAGTCCCAAGTCTAGTAGCCTTTGATGGTAGGCTTCTTTCCAGTCTTCCTTAGAGTTAAAGGGAGTCTTATGAAGACTCCCTTTTCGATCTCTTTTGTGCACGTTTGATACACCATGTCAAGTTCTTTTCTTAACCGTGAAAAACTTTTCCTTTTCACTGTATATATATTTCAGTTTCTTCTAGATCAGAATAAAGACATATGTTGCCTCTTCTTTTCGTTCTTCGCAGTCCTTACTTCTTGTGGTATGGTCTCTCCTCTTTGCAATTCAAATTTTCCCTTTTCGTTGTATATATTTTGGTTTCTTCTAGATTAGGACAAAGACTTATGTTGCCTCTTCTTTTCATTGTCCGTAGTCCTTATTTATTGTGGTATGGTCTCTCCTCTTATTCTTTCTAACACTAATGGCAGACTTCGTGACTGTCTTTTTCTTGAAATGAACCTTGGCCTATCTCAGAGATGTGAGATAGGTATATACCCAAAACATAACACTTTAATCACTGTGTTATATTGCCTTTAGCTCTTCGCTGAGTTGCCTTTTACCAATGTACTGGAACGTTGACCTTTTTTTCGCAACTGATCTCAGAGCTTCGTCGAATCCGATATCCAAATGAGGACGCAATTCCACCTTTATATAGGGACTGTTTCGCTCTTCTAGGCTGACTTATCTTTTTTGGGTAGGCCAACTTCATCAAGAGGTAGTTTGATCATACTTCGAGCCGACTTCATCAAGAGGTAGTTTGACCATACTTCGAGCCGACTTTATGGAGCTTCTTGACAAGGTTTTGGAGCATACAAATAAATTTCCCTTTTTCTTCAAGTGTAACAATACTTCATGACTATAAACTATATTTATGACAATATGACAAATCCCTAAAGACATGAAGAGGAAGTCTTTGACCTATAAAACTTCTTGCTCATGAAACCCATGAGGTAAGCATTATAAAATATATTTTGTCTTTGTCTCTTCAATACATAGAGTAATAATTACTTAGTCCATATGAAGGCCGAACCTAGTTACACTTTCTTCAACACTCCCTCTTAACTAGGGAGGTATTCTTACATTATTAGAAGGTGTGTGGACATTTTCAATCTGAGGAATTCACATAAGAGAGACCGGATTGGTAATCCATCTGTTATAGCATCATAATAACCAACATTTTTTTGACAACAAGGCCTTGAGTGACAACTTTATCTCTCAATAGATCAGAGCACAATGTTGGCGAGACCAATGAATTATAGACACTTTAGTCATTGTCTCTCAAGGTACACACCCACTCGGGTGTTCACTAAGTATGACCTTCTAGGACTATTCTTATCTTCAAAGAATATCGGTCCTCTTGCTTACTCTTGCCTTGGATGCCCTAGACATCCTCAAAGAGTATCGGATGTGAGATGATTACCCAATCCTCCCATTCCTTCTTCCCAAGTGAAGACAAGAATGTTGTGTCTATCTCTTCCTCTCAATTGAGGAAGACATGCCCAAGTATCCTCTGACAAGGTAATTGTCCAAGTTCCTTTGTAATTGGGAACTTGTTATAACTCCCTCTTAGCTAGGGACTTGTCCATTCATCAACAACTTCTTCTTCGTGGGTCCTTGGATTGCTCAACCTTATAACAAGATGGAAATTGAAAAGGTTTAACATGCCTAACCAATGATTTTGGTTTGAGTGAAGCGTTCATCTCCTCAACCTTATAATGTGGTAGAAAAAGATTAGCATGCCTAACTAGTTGTTTTCCTTTGAGTGAAGGGTGTGTTAGCGCTTGAGATTTCACCTAGGCTGAGATAGACAAACCTCAAAGCTACATCAAACCATTTCACCTCGTAGCTAGCCCTACGAGGTATGAGAAGGCTCTCTCGGGTCAAAACTCGGTGGATTTTTCAATAGGATGAGTTGACCAAATTATAAACACAGATTTTAGGCTAGTAAACTGATAAGGAGGGTTGATTTAAAGTTTTTGGGGTTTTTGGTGGCAATTGGAGGGAGTGCAATTCAGGGTGCGGGGATTGAGCTTAGTTTTTGCAGGTGGTTCTTTGGGGCAAGGTAGGAGTTTGTGCTGATGCATTTAGCTGAGATGGGTGATCAAGGAGGAAAGAAGAGAAGCTAAAGAGGGCAAACAATGAATTTGAATCCTCTCTAGACAGTGGAAAACATAAATATTAAACAAAATTGAAAGCTGAGCATGGCATGCATGAATTCAAACTTTATCACTTCTTTTGTTTAATTAGCAGCAGTAGAATGAGAGATGAAACACATAAACACACTTACAATGACAAGTAGGAAACACACCATCAGCACAATAATCCACAAGAATCCACAATGATGTCTGCAAAACCCTGGCCTTCCTTTTCCTCAAATTGCAAAGATACAAGTAAAATATACAATAGAGCTTCTCCCTCAAGAGTCCAACCATGAAAATGAGTAAGAAAAGGCATAATATAGAAGATCTAACTCCTTTCCTCACCTCTAGGGGTCGAGCTCAACTTCCTAGGAGCTGTTGCAACTAATTCTAAATTAATCACTAGATAGTAGGCAATCACAACAACTTGCCTCTAAAACTTAGGAAACCTATCCATGCATTAAATATTTACCATTTACATCAAGGAAACTTCTAGAAGTGGTC